>JAJHSJ010001850.1:0-28813 GCA_021015155.1 Magnolia officinalis
TTTTTTTAAAACGGTTGGTTTACCATCTTAACCATTGATCTATAGACATTTATTGGTGAAATCTGAACTGTTGGTTATTTTCATTGTAGCCTTTGGATGAACAAATGCCCATTAATCAGCTACCTAAGTAATTAAATTAATGTAAATTTTGGATTATGATCCATCTGAACATGGGCTTACCATTTGCACGGTCTCGTTTAAGTTACTCATATGCAAAGTGTATGAACCCTAGTGCATGTGTATCCACGATCACATTCCAACAGAGCATAAAAGTTTTTCTCTTCTCAAGGAAGTTTTGGGCAATCCGGGTCCAAAACCGATTTTGGAAGCTTTCCTAAGTTTGGAAATCAATCGTGTACTGCCCATCTTTTCGTGTCAATCTTATCCGTTGTTAACGCTCACACGCAACCTAGC
The DNA here is from genome assembly GCA_021015155.1 of Magnolia officinalis. Taxonomy (NCBI): domain Eukaryota; kingdom Viridiplantae; phylum Streptophyta; class Magnoliopsida; order Magnoliales; family Magnoliaceae; genus Magnolia; species Magnolia officinalis. Next base: position 415 of record JAJHSJ010001850.1, read on the forward strand.
ACGTACGAACATTTAATGACCATATGCAATGTATTGCACCAAATCAGTAACACTGCAATCTAAACTCAGTTAAAGAGCTTTGATGAGATCCGGATCCGATTTGTTTGTAAAGGGATTCGCGCCGGGAGAGATTGTACTAGCCGTTGGAACACGTGTGCTATAATCAGGCCACTTAGTTGGAGGGTCGCATGTGTAGATTGAATGTGGACCGTTAACCGCCCACATTTCTTGTGGGCGGGTTTGCGCAACTGAATGTGGTTAGGCTGGTGTCAAAGCTCAGTGGGTCCCACCATGATTTATATGTTTTATCCATGCCTTTCATCTATTTTAATAGATGTTTTTAGATCATGAGTCCAAAAATGAGATAGATACAAATATCAAGTGGACCACACCATAGGAAACAGTGGATATTGAACGTTTATTGTTGGAACTTATTGGTGGCCCCACAGTTTTGGATCAAGCTGATATTTCTGTTTTCCCTCCATCCAGGCTTCTGTGACCTTGTGAACAGGTTGGATGATAAATAAACATCAGTGTGGGTCCCATGAAGGCAATGGTGGATGTCATTATCCCCACCGTTTCCTGTGGTGTGGTCCACCTGAGTTCTGAATATGCTTCAATTTTGGGGTCATGTCCTAAAATGATATGGGAAAACGAATGGACGGCGTTGATAAGACACATAAATCAACGGTGGGGCCCATAGGCGTACTGAGTTGCTCAGTATGCAATCCGCTTCCTTGTCTGTTGCATGTTCGCAGTGGGACCCACCAGATAAGGCGCTCCCAGTGTAACACGTAGAGGTGTACAGCTAATCCACTCGACTCGAAGAAGCGTGAGTCGACTCAGTTGGAAGCTGATTTTTTACTGAGTTTGGCCCAAGTTCAAGTTGGCCCCACCTCGACTTGACTGGGATCGAACTCGCTCAAATCAACCCAGTTCAGTGACTCGGTTACTTTGATATTGATGTTGCTCACGAGTATTTTATGAAATGACTCAAAGAAGTGTGGCTAGTGGCAAGAAAGGTATGTATATGAAACCTAGCCCTCTTTTGTTTTTTGTTTTTTTTTTTTTTTTTTTTTATATTACTTAAAAGGTGTTAGATAAAATACCTATAAAACCATTGATGTTTCCCAAATACAATGGGATTTTGAAGATGCAGTCAAAGTGTTTGTGAAAATACTATAATGGCGAACTTGGCTCAATCTAAGAAGGCTTGAACGGGTGTACAACCCCTAACTAATCACTAGCACGTATATACCATGTTAGCACGTGTGGCAGGAATATCATGTCCAAACTCACCCCTCGCGGATCACCGTCCAACTTTTATTGTTGTATTTTGAGGCGGCCACAATCGTCCTATCCGTTGCTATGGATTGCTACGTGTACGTACAATGGGGGGGGAGGGGGGGGGGGGGGGGGGGGGGGATGCTATAGTCTTCTCGAGCATCGTAAAAGTTACAATGCTCCTCCTTTATATTGGGGGGGGGGGGGGGAACGCTTAGTCTTCTCGGAGCATCGTAAAAGTTACAATGCTCCTCCTTTATATTGGGGAAATCCAATCCATTAATCCAGACTGTTCATTAGTTCCAACACGAATTTCATACGCTAATATGATAAATAATAACCATTTGATCAATAGCCTTTAAAATGGACGGTGATGATTGTCTACACAAACATACGTCCAATCAATATTTGTTAAGGCCCATCATGAGGTCTTATGATTCTGAAGAATCACTTTTCTCAGGCAATCATAACTATCCCATACACGGCTTGAAAAAGGACGGTTGTGGAAAATAAGACCAAATCAAGGATGGTTTGGATCATCCAACCATGAAAATTTTTGCATGATACTCCAAGAAATATGTTCTGGACTTGATAGACGGTACAGATCATTCAAATGAACTGTTATTGTAAACCGATACAACCAGGAGCACTATAATTTATAGTGCTCTCAGAGCACTGAGCATTTCTCTACAGCGTGTAACCAAAATTTCAACACTAATGTTGATTAATCCACCCCTACACGCGGTGGCACGTGCCAAACCTACCATGTGTGTGGTATATCCAAGAAGCTGAATAAGTGGGCCATACTACATTTTGTATATGATCTCATACAGAGCTCAGATTGGTCGGATTATCATTCAACCACACGTACTTCACAACAAACGGTTATAAAAAGATTATCAATAGTCTATATTGGAGTGCTCGTACAACCAGGCTGACTATTGGACTGTCCTGATTTCTGGGGAAAGCCATCTTTATAGTGGGGCCCACATGAATCACGGCTCGGATTTCCACAGACATGACAGGTTGGCAGGTAATTCCTGGATGGATAGAGCAAAACCCGTCCATGTGGGGGCATATTGAAATGTAGGCAGATGGGATCTCGTTTGTCTGATAGTGTTCAATTGCCCCAAGATCATGTCAAGGGTTAGATTCCTGTGTTAGTTCAGCACCACTTAAAAAGTGGTGGTGACTCTTCAACCGTACACATGGCATAGTTGTACGGTAATCCAAACCGTTTAAATAGCTGAGACGACTGTGGATGGAGTATGGCCAAAGAAATACCCTCTGATTATTTTTTTTACCTTCAAATTTGAACCACTGATTATTTTATTTTAACTATTTATTTTATAGTCATTAATTGCATGGTCAGGATAGCTCCACATCACTACCACGTGTGTCGATTAATTAAGCAAGGATTTGGAGATTAAGAAACATTAAGCTAGATATCTACAGCAATTCCGCCTCTCTCGAAGGATTTCAAGGTCTAAGGGGATCAATCACACCGGCCTCAGAATCAAAATCAAAGAGGCTATTAAAAGATTTCATGTCCAACATTTGAGGGATCTGGTCCATTCATAAGGTTAGGCCCACTTTTAATGGTCCCTGATTCAAACATTAAGCCATTCCACTCATCAGATGGGTCGCACATGAATGAAATATATAGACTGTTCTGAGAAGTGCTTTCTTCTTTATTCTAAACGTGTGGCACGTATACTGAATATACCTGTCTGATGTTTTAGTCAGTGAAATTTTCCATTGGGTCCCACGTGATGAATGGCCTAGATCGCTTCTAAATAGTGGAGTGGGTTTCCACCTCACTCATGTAAGCCCGCTTTCATTTCTCGTTACTGTGAGATGAAACAATAACGAAGCAGCGGAATGAGCTGTGGATACAGGTGAGCTGTCCCTATGTCGCCTGGCAGATACATCAAATCCTAGCCGTCCAGAAGTGGGTTCGAAGATGTATGATTTATAACTGATTCCAGTTGTTTGATCGTGGACATCTAATAGACCGTAGAAAATAAATTTGAGTAACGATCATCCCCTCGCATGCATGTGATTACCGTACGTTGACTCGGTGGACCAACCACGATATGGGCGTCACACCATGAAAATCAATATCAGTGTGTCCCACCTGACTTCTTGATAGGGATGGTTCTGATATCTATGTAGTAAACATGAGAAGTCTAACAAGATGCACGGTTTGGATTCTAAGAAAACATCACCAGTGGGCCCCACACATTACAGACGTATGGTAACTATCATAGACGGAAGAGTCTACAGTGCTAATTTTTTCAAAGAAAAATAGTAATCTGCCCAACTATTTGGACGGCTGGGATTTGAGTTACATGAAATGTGTACGGCCGGACAGCTCAGTATCCCAGCTAAGAATAAAAATCCCATGAAAGTGCACAAGATAAATGGGTGAGGTGGTGGTGGACCACACCAACTTGCAAAACCACATCTGGTGGGCATGTGGTCACAAGCTGTGATGTCTGTGACTAGGACCCTGTAGAGTTAGACATGTAGGGACCCTTGATCATCCATAACAGGGACATGTCCTACAAAATCAAACACTACATGATGGATAAGTACCAGGCACAGATCAAGGTGGGCCACACCACATCCCAATGAGCTAGTAACAGCCAACCACGTGTAATCCTCAGGCTAGGAAGATCTCCATAGAGACGGCTTTTGTGATGTGGGCCCTACATTCCTTCTGGAATCTACTTCATGTCGTCTAGATTCTCCTGGCCCACTGGTACAGTCGGCACCACGCGTGCAGACTCCTTGGTCTATCTACTAATGGAAGGTTTGATACCGTAGAACCAGAAGAACTGGGATATGGTAGAGTCATCTCTGGATGGCACACGTGGCTGATTGATATATTCATCGGGACCTTCCATCAGGTGGGATCTATCATGGATGGCGAGTATCTAAAGATGTAAATAGATTCGATTATTCATTCAATCTGATCGGTATATTTTAAATCAACGGTAGAAAACAGAAGGAAAAAGGGCTAGGATTTTGTTATGAGAGTTATTTTTGGCTATTCACTGTTGGGCCTACTAGATGGATGGTCCAGATTGACTCGAAACCCTTCCACCTGTACAATATAGAGATGGCTCTACCAGATGATGGTGCTCCCAGATCTATCATATTGGCTGGGTGGGCCATGCGTTATAATTGAAAAAAAGCTAACACTGATGTGGCAATGAGTTCCACTAGGGCACGGGGAATGGAATATGCTGAGAGGGATCATATGATCCTCGGCTCATGGACGGGAATGGAATACTCGGTCTCTCAGTTCGTACATGTGGGGCCCTTAGTTAAGTAATACAGATCGTTAATCTGATAGGACCCACCGTGTATGGATCATGCCTTAAAAATCTCGCAAACTGATGCTGGCCGTTAGATCTTTGGCCTGAGGACGGCTCATATACTGTTGGGCCTATCAGATCAATAGACTCGATCACCTAGCCGTGAGCCCCACTTGCCAAACTGAAGACGTGAAGAAATGGTAGATATCATGGACACGACTATCACGTAATTCTTCGCTTGTAACATGACTTTTGTTGATTTTAAGGGCTGGGGCTATAGAAAACAGTTCCCCACCACTTTGGTGACTCACCCACCGTCCGTAGAAAGCATGAACCCAATCTGAGTCCTCCATATCATTGAGGTCGCTGTGGATAGAGGTGCACATCGAACCGATAGAACCACGGAACCGTACTGGAACAGTTGGATTGGTCCGGTTCTACACAGCATCGGTTCAGTTCCGGTTCCAAAATTTCAAGAATCATTGGATACAGTTCGGTCCGATTTAGGGGCATATAGAATCGAACCGAACTGTGAACTGAACTTGAATCTGAATCGTTGATCCGAACTTAAAGATTAAAAAATAAATAAATAAATAAAAAAAAAAAAAAAAAAAACCTATCACAAACAAGGTCCAAGCTATATGAATTCATCTTGTAAGCTATCGGTTGAGCTTTGAAAAACTAGGTGAATCAGTAGTACTTAAGGGCCTGTTTGGGAGCGTGGATTTGTAACCCCCTGGATTCAGAATCCCCTTGGATTTGCAATCTTCTCAGTGTGTTTGGCACCCTGAAGTGTGAATCAACTTTAATCCAAAAGTACCTATCCGTTGTATATTTACAGGGATTTGAATTTAATTACTAAATCAACTTTAATATCTCTAATTAGTGAGATATATAATTTTTGATACAATGGTTGTGATAAGTCCACTGAAATATATGTTTTGCCCAAAAATGATGAAATTTCAAGTCTCGAATGGGCCACAAGCACAAGATCATGTCTGAGTGACTAACCAACGATTTTTAATCGTTGATTTACATGGACAATGTTTGGACGGTACTGAATAATGTTTGGACGGTGCTTATTTACATGGACAATGTTTGGATGGTGTTGATCATCATTAGTGGGCCATGTGCTCAATAGAATGATAGTGTATAGTGACACACATGTTACACCTGCAACTATTGAAATGATTTTAGGTGTAATCCAAGCTCTCGCTGTGGATTGCAAACCCCTCAAAGAGGGGATTGGAAACCCCCTGGATTTGAAACCCCCAGTTACTTTATGCTGCCTAACAACTGGGGGATTGGAAACCCCCTCCAATCCACCGTGCCAAACAACCCCTAAGGTCTACATGTTATATTTCATTATAAAATATAACAGCCCACGCCCAAACTATATGATATTGTCCGCTCTGGGCACACCCACACGGTTTTGTTCTCGGGGGACCACCACAACTTCAGATGACACTTCCGATGTGGGATAAAGCTTCACCTTTCACTGTGTGCATAGTAGCCTGCCAGTCACACAGTAGCCTGCCAACCACCTTGGGGCCCGCCCACATGTGTGCCCGCCCACATGTGACCACAGTGACGGGGCGTCACAATATCCCCCACCGAGGGCAGAGCCGTCCTCGGATCTGATACCATTTGTAACAGCCCACGCCCACACTGTATGATATTGTCCACTCTGGGCACAACCCGCACAGTTTTGTTCTCGGGAGACTCTCCCAAAAGGCCTCATACAATATAGGGTGACAGCTCCACATATAACCACCACAACTTCAGACGACACTTCCGATGTGGGATAAAGCTTCACCTTTCACTGTGTGCACAATAGCCTGCCAGCACTGTAGCATGCCAGCCACCTTGGGGCCCGCTCACATGTGTGCCCGCCTACGTGTACCCGCCCACATGTGACCACAGTGACGGGGTGTCACATAGAAAGAGTTGCATGTCTTTAGCCAATAGTTCCCAAAAGTGGAAGCGAACTGGTAATTACTATTTGGGTGTGATACAAAAGACAATTGAATTTGAATGTAGCTTCGAGCTGATACTGTAAATTGAGTACCAGTACATCTTTTTAAAAAATGACTTTTGTTGGATTTTAAATGCATCTCAAAGCAATTGGGCTGGATTTTAAAAAGCCCAGAACTGTGGATCCGATTCAAAACCAAACTGGTTTTCCCGACCCGGTTCTGGTTCGGTTCTAGGGTGCTAACGGTCCGGTTTCGGTTTCGAAAATCCTAGAACCGTTAAGAACAGCTTGGTTCCAGTTTCACTTCAAAACTGGACCGAACCGACCCGTGTACATCCCTAGCTATGGATGGATCATAACATGAAAATCACCCGATTGAATGATCCCTACCATTAAAATAGTTGCACCAATGTTCCAGATGAGAAAAAATGCAAATCAGATGGCTGTTATCTTCCAATCAATACAAATTTCACACCAGATCCATCACCATTACTGAGGAAACAGTCAAAATCGCATTGCCTCGTAAGTTAACTGGTAGCTCCGGTGGATGACCCACATCCATTTCACCATAAAACGGTGGTAAACTATCACTGTAAGAAAATACTTGAGGGAAATGAAAACGGAAGCTGATTGCGTACTTAGTAACTCATTGTGCTATATTGTACTTACTAAACTTGGTGGAGCCTGCCGTGGATGTATGTCTTATCCACGCCGTCCATCCATCTTTAAAGATCATTTTCAGGGCAAGTGCTTAAAATTGAAGCATATCTAAAGTTCAAGTGGACCACACTAAAAAAAAAAACAGTAGGGATAGTGACATCCACCGTTGAAACCTTCTTAGGGCCCACAGTGATATTTACTTATTATACATCTTGTTCCTAGAGTCGCAAAGACATGTATGAAAGTAAAATACAAATATTAGCTTGATATAATCCGGTCCACTTGAGTTTTGGATATAGTTCGCTCATGCACCAAAATAAGCCGGAAAAACGGACAGATGTAGTCCGGATTCTCTTATCTGGTAAACAGGGATTTCCTGTTACCCTTAATTTTGGCGTCTGAAGCTTTATTTAAAAAAAAAAAAAAAAAAAAAATTTCAAGTGAGTGGTGACGTGGACCAATGAGGATTAGGGTAACAGGAAATCCCTGTTGACCGGATAACAGAGGATCCCGACTCTGTGATAAGACATATACGTCACGGTGGGTCCCACATAGTTTACAGCAAGCACGCGAACCGCTTCCAATAAAAAAACACGGGGTTGAAGGGTCAGAATTTTGCCACGTTGGCCATGTGGAGACGTCCATCATTCATCATTGGGGCATGAACTATGACAAGTATAAAAAAGGGAAATATATAATAAACAAAGGTAGAGATTGTGGTTGGAATGAGAGGATGCTTCAGATATTTTATTTCACTAAATAAACACATGCTTGGCCTAGCGAAAGGAGAATGGACACAACATCCGCAGAGGACGGCTAATAGGATTTCCTGCAAAAGCTTTTAGCATGAAGTTAAGGTGCTAGCTACGATGCTATGTGGGGTCCACTGTTATGTTTGTGAGAAATCCACCCTGCCATCTTTTCTGCAAGATCATTCTAGGACATGTAATAGAAAATGAAGTGGATCCAAAATTCAAGCAAGCCTCGAGAGAGTAAACCGTGGGAATTTAGTGACTACCGTTGAAACATTTTTACGGCTACAAAAATTATTTATCAGAATAAATTTTTCGTGTTTTCACTTCATCGTAGTGGGAATGATCTCATAAACGTTTTGGATGGCATATAAACATCAAAGTGGAGCCCAAAAGGTTATAAGATACTCATTTCTAAGTTTTCCCTATGGTATGGCCCACTTGATTTTTGTATCCGTTGCATGTCTTAAAATGACTTGGCAAAATGGATGAATGAGTTGATTTATAACAAACATGTCACGCCCCAAATTCGATTTCCGATGTTCATTCGCTGTAAATCGAATCTGGTGCTAGCAGCCTCAATGACACCCCAATTTCAATTCCTAGCTTACGCCAAGTTTCAAAATCGGAATCCCACAAGAAGAATTTTGAGGGTGATTTTTTTTTTTTTTTTTTTTTTTTTTTTTTTTTTTTTAAAGGAAGCATAACCATTTCTAAGTTGTAAATGGTAAGATACTCATTTCTAAGTTTTCCCTATGGTATGGCTCACTTGATTTTTGGATCCATCGCATGTCCTAAAATGACCTGGCAAAATAGATGGACAGGTTGATTTATAACAAACATGTCACGCTCCAAATCTGATTTTCGGCGCTCATTCGCCGTAAACAAAATCCGGTACTAACAGCCTCTATGACACCCCAATTTTGATTCATAGCTTACGTCAAGTTTCAAAATCGGAATCTCACAAGGAAGAATTTGAGGGTGATTTTTTTAATTTTTAAGGAAAGCTTAACCATGAATGTACCATAAGTCAAACATCATCATATATATCCATTAAAACCCAAGAATATATAAAATAGAGAGGGAAAAGAAAACATGAAATTCCAGCCATCGAATGAACTTCCACCGCTATGGAACCCACACACACACACACACACACACACACATCTAAGTGGACCATACATTAGCCATGCTAGGTAGTATGGACACGTGGGTCCTACCTTATGGTAAAATGGAAAAATGACTTGAATATCAACAGATAGGTCAAGATGGAGTCCATTTGATGGGCCCAACATCAAGACAATGGGTAAACGACCCATGCACTCACCTCAACGGTTGATTTGGACACCGAATGTATATGAACGGTTGAGATCGCCTTTCCTTCTTCCTAATCTCCTCTAATCTCTCGTTTAACTATATATTTTCTTTCTCTGTATCAATTCTTTTTCCTTTCGATTTCTTTCATGCAGTCATTGAGATGGACTGGAGATGATTTTATACACGAGGATGACATGATAATCGTTGAATATATAGGCGATGAGACGTGGGATAGGCATGACGCGGTAAGAGTGAGCCGTAAATGCGTTAGATATTATTTTTTTAATTTGAAAGTTATGTTTTACTATTGCAGATATTTTATAATAAGTGGGCCCCACGTCACGTGTTCGTACATGTACGATGCGTGCCATATGTTGATTCTAATGGAGCACACATCTTTCGATCTGGCCGTCAAAATGGTACGTGCCGCGTGACATTAGAATTACCACATTCAGGTGATTGCTTAGGTATAGATCTCGAGTCATTACGACACTAAAACATGACAACTGATCAGAACTCATCAATCTAGTCTATTCCAATGCACGCCGGCACTGAAAATCAAGCTTACGGAAGGTTAATCAAGATACGAGTCTCACGAAATATCACGGTAGGCCCCACCTGGCATCCGAATGTAGGAACTGCGGGAGCCTTTCCCAAGAAAATCCGCGTCCTGGCTAAGATAGGTGACGTGGATGCCCATGTGATGCCCACAGTGATCTTTTGTTTTTTTATTTTTTATTTATGGAAATGATCTTGCCATTCCCATTCACCTAGTTGCATGTGGAGTCGCTGGCACCCACAGCACCTATCTGGACCGAGTCAACTCTTGATAGGCTGTCTTGAAAAATTCATGCCGGACCCATCTTTAGATCTGTCTACAAGTATCAGTGAAATTGATGGATAAGACTATTCACAGAGGATAGGTCCAGCGCGGATATTTAAGGACCATTAGATTATTGTTGGTTTTTTCAAGCATGGACTGGACCTAATGGACGGCCAAGATAGGTGACGTGGATGCCCATGAGTCCATATCACGCTAGATGAACGGTCAGGTTTCTTGCAATCAGCCACACTAGATCATCACCCCTTTTTTTTTTCTATTCTTTTTTTTTTCATTTTTCTGAGAAAGGGTATGGTGCCGTGGATATTATCTAGCTTGGTGATAAAGCATTCATTATCCATACACTTACTGTATGTCTACAAAATCCGAACCTTACATTTATTGGGCCCTCCCATAGATGACGTCTAATCCAGATTTCACACTGGTAGGATGATCCTATCGACTTAATGGATGAGATTTCAGGATTAGAAATGGACGGTTAGGAAAAAAAATCCAGCCTATCCAAGGTTGGGTACGATGGATGGACGTTCAAATTTCACACGCACGTGGCCATGTGAACATGGATTGAGATTGACGTCTGACTTAAGATATTACCTTTCCAATTATTGTGATGTGGTCCCATGTAGCCATTTTGAGCCTGCAGGCTACCTTGGGAGCCTTGGGAACCTGGAACCACCCAAAAGGATGGTGGTCCAGAGTCACCTGGTCTATGTAAAGAAAAAAAGATTTGCTAATCTGGCAGTGTATGATGGATGATACGCTGGCACTTAGAAGTTGCATGCCCGTAATATAGGTGAGTGAAATTAAACCGCTAAAGTTATGGCTTCTAGTTTAGATGTATCATTAAAGAAAAAAAAAAAAAAACGAAAGTAAAAAAACATGCTTGATAATTTGATTATCATATGGGTGTACATTTTACGACGGTTAAAATGAAAATAAAATAAAATAAAAAATAAATTCCTCCATTGTCCTATTTTCGAAAAAAAAAAAAGTGTCCATGCATCGATCGAAGGTTAGGATTGTCCAAACAATCTGATTTTGGGACTGTATAAGTTGGTGACAGTGGGTTCCCTAATTTCATTGGTTTAATTTGAGTTGATGTTGTTGTTGCTGAAACCGGACACATGGTCACACATGTAATGGTCCCCTTTTGATTAACAGACTATTCAATTTTCCAGGTCAACCATAATTATCTTGTAAATGAGTAATAATTATTTACTTAGGCAATTATCACATCTATTGTGAGGACAACCTACTTTTTGAGTGCTAGATCGGAAGAGGCGGCAAAATAAATGTGAGGCCCACTATGATTTATGTGGCTTATCCATACCGTCCATCCATTATGCTAGCTGAATTTATGGCGTGAGCCAAAAAATGAGGCAGATCCAAAGCTCAAGTGGACTGCGCCACAAGAAACAGTGGGAATCCAATGCCTACATTTAAAAACTTCTTAAGACTCCACAAGTTTTGGATCAAGCTGATATTTGTGTTTTCTCTTTATCTATGTCCATGTGACCTTATGAACTGGTTAGATGATAAATAAACATCATTGGATCTCTCTTTTCTCCCTTTCTTTCTTTCTTTCTTTCTTTTTTTATTATTTTTTTTTTTTTTTTTTGGTTTAATAACTCATGCCTGAAAATATTATGGTAAATGGATGATGATGTGGATATATCATACACATTATGGCTCATACACATTATGGTGGGGCCCACAAACTTAAGCTAGTACTTTTAGATCAATTTTCAAATCGGAATTACTCGGGCATAATGGAAAATCAAACCGGCCTTAAGCGTGTGCGAATATGTTAAGTGTCTGCCATATTAGAGTCATATTTGACTCAAATCAAATTGAACACCTTGTGACCCCAAGCGTTGAATTTGTCATATTAAGATCAAATCTGATAAGATTACATTAATTATTCAACCACCATTTGTAAACAGATCAGATGATTTATGAAGGAAAATATTAGTCATTTTGATAGATTCTTTTTATCTTAAAGACAATGTCTTTTCTTACAACGGTGGTGGTTTTGATCATGTTCATTAACAAAATCAATAAAGATAGAAAAACTAAAAGAAAAAAAAGAATTTAATGCCAATTTTATTAAGCTAAAAGTAGAATAAAATACAATTGGCAAAAGAAAAATAAGTGGAAGACATTACCAATGGTGGTTTGATGCTAGTAAAATGACCATAGTCTTGACAATACCCCAAACCTGATGATCGTGAGATGGTTGTAAGAAAAATTAGATTGTTGTGAGATGGTCACGGTATATGGTCAGCAGATCGTCATGGTATATGGTCAGCGAATCATGACCAGATAATTATCAAGTAAGAACTCAATAATTTAAGGATCCGAAGACAATGCCATGAATGTTACTAATTAACCAACTTACTGCAGTGGTGCACTGGACGGCAGCAAAAACTAAGCTAAGATTAAACTAATAACTCCGAGCTTACTACAGCATGGTACTGGACAAAAGTAGAAGAAAATATAATTAAACTAATTGAAATAGGTGTCCACAAAGGACGAGAGATGGACAGTATAGAGATGAAAGGTTTTGTGTGTGATTGATTAACGTGATGTCTCAAGCTCTTCTTTATGTGTTGCGTGTGAGAATTTGTGCAACTCTCCTTGATCATCCACGCAAGTATAGTCTATTCTATTCGGCCACATGTATATGAGAGATCACATGACTGCATAACTCTCCACTTACTATTCTGGTCTTGTAACTTGCATAACTCTCCACTTACTATTCTGGTCTTGTAACTTGCATTGTGAGCTCTACTAAAGAGTTGTCTTTGTTCATCTCCTGCTTTGTAGAGAGTTGCTTTTGCTGGAGACTTGCATTTAATGCTTCTGCTAAAGACTTGCTTTTGCCGAAGATTTGCATTTAGTGAAAGTTGATATTCAAAAAAAGCTTCTCTAACAAGGGAGTAAAACATGTGCGTGGTTCCTATGAAGCGCACATGTGGAAGACTTTCGGGTCATTATATGGACTACCATTTTTCTCACCATGAAGCTCTAGGCGTGGGAGCCATCGCCTTTCACTTATGCTTATTAATTGCACATATGGGGTGTGGAATTGACTCAGACATAGAATGTGCATTTAATTTTTTTAGTCACCACTAGTGAATTAAAACTTAGAGTGCATGGTTGACTAGAAATAGTAGAATCACTTACGAGTCGGAGAATCACAAGATCCTTCCTGTAGTTGGCTTGGAATTATCAATTCTGAGTAAAGTTCTCGGTGACAAAAGAAAAATAAGTTAGGCACCTTCATTTGCTCACATAAATGTGCGGTCTATACTTTACAGAATTTTATGAATTTTAGGTGGATTCAACAAAATTTTGGCATTATATATCTAGCCTGCTTTGCATAACTCACAAGAGGTTGGGTAAGCAAAAATAAAAGATCTTAAACCTACTTTGTAAAGTTAAATTATACGAGGTAAGCAAATATAATAAATATCAAGAAATCAAAAGAAAGAGAGATAGAAGTGTGAGTTGATGACGTAGATATATTAAATATATATGTGTGGAATGTGATATGAACTTGATGAGATGTGAAAAAGAAAATGGGATATCAGACATACTTTTTGTTCAAAATTGATGGTTGGATATCCCCGATTCCTACCATACTCTTGACTTTGCTGGCTTCCTTGGTAGATTGTTTCCCTTAGAGTTGGCTTCTTGAGTCAGGAAAGACCTCAGCTTTATTTAAGAATCTCCAAAGTCTTCAGAGAAGAGTCCCTCTCTTGACGCATCTCTCAACTCTCTTTGTATCTCTCTCTGCATCTCTGTCACTGGGCCTTAGAATGGCATCTATTACGCTGTATTTATAGATTGAAGCCATTGCGGCGCCTGTCTTATTTTCAGATTTCAGCATCTGTAGGGTCCAGATATGAATCTTGGTTAGATAAAAGCATGATAGGTGTTTGGCTTGCGGCGGATCGATGATCCACCTGGCACCATTTTGTTTGACAAAATAGGTTAATTGACACCCGTGGGAGTAAAAAATTGAAAGTAGGGATGATGACATCATTGTCGGCTTAAGTTTTATTTTGTCAATCGGGTTCGTTAGTTGCATCTGGAAGGCATTGATAACTCTTAATATGCGATTTGTTTAGATTTGCGATGCTTTACGGGGTCGGATAAAGACAACTTTTATCGAAATAAGGTGCAAAAAGAATTTCTTAAAGAGTCTAGATGATCGACCAGGATTTGATTGGCCAAGTTCTACATCTGCTGATTAGGCTCGTTGGTTGTTCTCGAGATGTGCCGAGGGTTCTATTATTTTGATCAATTTGACGGTTCTCGAATTACCTAGGGATGATTTTATCAAAGCCTAACCAAAGTATGAAGAATAGTTTAGTCTTGTTTTGAATGTGGTGTCTATAGTCACATAAACTTGTTAGCCAATTAACATTATTTTTTATCCATGGCATTTCTTGGTACGCATATGTCAAATTTATATTCGGGTACCTTTCCCATCCCTTAAATTAAAGGCTCATATTGATTTTTTAAAAAAGGAAAATTTATAGGGAACTACCTACTTTTAATAAAATTTATATTCGGGTACCTTTCTTTCATTGAACTACCTTATTAAATTAAAGAAATTTCATCAAGCTACTTTGAGTTAGATTTTTCTAAAAGGATTTATATTAAGTGAATAATTTTTTAAAGTGATACAATCACCCTTCTAACCGGAATGCAATTTCAACAAGCAATATTCATAAATTAGAGAGTAGAATTCTCTAACCGATCAATTTTAGAACCTTAGCATAAGTACAATAATTTGTCCAACGTAGTTAACCATGATTTGAGTTGATATATGCCAAATGTATAATTTAATAGAACTTGCGTATTAGCTGTCATACTCTACTAGAGTATTGAATAGCTTCCCATGAACCCTTTCCACTCTCCACGGCCACACTCTCTTGTAAGTCCTATCTTGCATAGGTACGATCGAGGGGCATGCCTTATTCCTAATTAAACACCAAGTAAATATACCTTTCATGAGATCCACCCGGTCCATCATGTAAGTATCCTCAAGTTCACCTTGGAAGTTGGAACATAAAAATGATGATGATTAAAGAGTTAGGTATGCCACACCACTGGAAAAAATAGACACATCTGCCAATAGTTATGTGTATGTCACACCGCCGTGTTGTTTATATTACATATAATCCACTCATTTGACATTGTTTATCATGATAAAAGAATTCCCCTAATATTAGACTGTTTAAAAACTTATGTGGTCCATTCCACGCGAATTTAGAGTTTTTAAATATATTTTTATATTGTTCCTTACAGGGTGGCCCATATGAGTGTTAAATCTGTTAGATTTTTTGGGCCATGTATGACATTAGTAGTCAGGGCAACGGGTTGGACGGCCTACATTGTAATAATGAGTTCAGGTGGGGCCCATGGGTATGTCTCATGTACCAAAGAAAGATGCCCACAAAGTACCATACAACACAAGTGTTAGTATTGTCCTAGGGCTCTCTCTCTCTCTCTCTCTCTCTCTCTCTCTCTCTCTCTCTCCCTCCCTTACTACGGCAAGCCGACGATGGGTAGGTCATTGCCGTCGACCCTATATATACAATATAAATTAATGCCCTGGTCCCTAACTCTACTCACGATTCGGTTTAGCTAATCCCATTGCGTAGACGAGAGAGAGAGAGAGAGAGAGAGAGAGAGAGAGAGAGAGAGAGAGAGAGAGAGAGAG
The DNA here is from genome assembly GCA_021015155.1 of Magnolia officinalis. NCBI lineage: Eukaryota > Viridiplantae > Streptophyta > Magnoliopsida > Magnoliales > Magnoliaceae > Magnolia > Magnolia officinalis. Next base: position 16,301 of record JAJHSJ010001850.1, read on the forward strand.
AGAGAGAGAGAGGATTTGATCATGCACTCTCCTTCTCCGGTGAGCTTCGAACTTGACAATGGCTAACTTGGGTATGAATGTCTTTGTTTATCTCTTTTCTATTTTGATGCAAAGATGATGAATGATAACGAAATCAACTTGAGTTTTGGGATCAAAGTAAAACATGGGATGAGGTAGCCAATGTACGGCGAATTTCATAAAAGCTCACCTACTTGGCGCTTAATTAACACTAGGCATGCTTAGCTATGGATTACATGAAATCATACATAAAACCTCTAACTTCACGTGTTATGGCACAACTGAGAAATGGAATAGTGTGAATTTTGAGGAATGATTTTACCTTAACGAGACTAGTTAGATGAATAGATTGGATGAAACATACACACCATGGTGAGCCCATACAAAACTAGTGGTGGGCATTCCATGTCAGTTGTTTCATATGGCATTGCTAACCTGAGTTTTGGCTCTTTGTGATTTATGCGGTGTAAGGTGAACAAAAGATTGCATACCTAATGATGAATGGGTTGGATCTCATGGAAGTTTACAAAAGATTGCATACCCAATGATAAACGGGTTGGATCTCATGGAAATTTCACCAATGTGGCAGTAGGTGGAGTTATTACTGTATCTATTACGACGACTCTCGTTTCTCAACCAAAATCCTTTTGATGCTAGAACCCTGAGAACGTTCTTCTGTTAAGCTTATGGCTTATTTGGTTTGAGGTAATTACATGTATTTTCTTGTAAATTTTCTCAAATCATCATTAAATACATACATCAAACAATATCACGTGCATTTGAAAAGTAAAGAGGAGTGTGATAATTCGAAGCCAAAATCCGGGTGAGCCCCACCATCATATATGTGTTATATCCACTCCATCCATTCATTAGTACATATCATTTTAGGGCATGGGCCTAAAAATGAGACAGATTCAAAGATTGTGGACCACACTACAAAAAATACTGAAGATTGAACAATACATTAAATATTAATTCCCATTGTGTGGTCCCTTGATCTTGGACTGTCTCATTTTTTGAGGCTGTAGACACCCCACCCAGGCTAATATCTTGATTTTGCTAAGACAATCCAGAACCATGATCATACTCTAAAACCGAACCCTAATCTTAACCCAAGCTATCATCATTCAATCCAAACCATGTCCAGAACCGATACATTTCTTGAGTCATTTTCGAGAGCCATTCTGAGCCAATATCCAAAAGGAACCTTTTTTCACTCTAAGGACCCAAAAAAGGGCTCACCAGATGATTTCGAGGGAAACCGTACCGAGGTGGTAATCGGATTACCGCCGGCGGTAGTCGAATTACCACTTCCTCCCAGAAATGTACACGGAGCCAGTCACACGAGTGCCGGACTCAACCCGGTCCGGGCGGTAGTCCGACTACCGCCGGCGGTTGTCGGATTACCGCCGGCGGTAACCGGAGTTCCGCCGCGTGCGGTCTGAGCAGGGACAGCTGTCTCAGCGTCCAAAGTCAACTTTCGTATACGATTACCCTCCCCATTCTCACTATTTACGGTTTTACCACCCCTTTAGCCAATGGGAGCATGCCATGTGGCATCTCTCTCCTCTCCTCACCAATCACCATGTCCACGTCAGCATTTACCCCCCTCTTATCCTTAATTACCAAAAAACCATTGAAGAGGGCTATAAATAGCCCTCTCCCCTTTCATTTTCAACATACATGGATGAGAGGGAGAGGGGAGAGAGTGAGAGGAAAGTGAGAGAAAGAAAGAAAGAGTGAGGGAAAGAGAGAGAGAGAGAGAGAGAGAGAGAGAGAAAAGAGAGAGTGAAGGAGGGGAAAGGAGCTCCCAAGCCTTCAAGCCCAAGTTTCCAAGCCATCTCCCAGCCTTCACCTCAATCTTTCCAAAAAGCCTAGCCCAAAATGATCATGGTTCAGCTCATGTCTTAGCCTACTCAAGAATCAAGCCAAAGATCTATCATCCTACAAGCATTCAACATGACATATACTCCCTTCTCAACCCCCTTGCTTTTCTAGATCTCTAGTGGATGTATGCTCTGTGACTTGCCGTACACCGGATCCTGTCACATCAGAAATTCCTAGTGATCTAGTCCACTTTTCTTATCTTTTTGCATAACATCATCACATCCGCCCTCTAGACATATTGTCGGACGTATGCTCTGTAGCCTGCCGAAATATTCGGATCCTGCTACATCAGAAATCCACGTGTGACTAGTCCCATCATGACCGCACAGCCATCATCATCCCTTGAGATTATTTTACCACACTAAGTCTAGCGAGACCGTACACTTGTACGGGCAGAGAGGTGCCTAACACCTTCCCTCTTTGTAACCGAGGTCCCTTACCCGGAATCCCAGATCGCAGACCAGGAGTCAATCTAAGGTCGGAGAATCTTCGGATTTCTCCACCTTACATATTCCGTGGTTCTAGCCGACCGCGGGATTTTGAGATCATTCGGCTAGTGGCGACTCCAACAATCACCAAATCAGCTTAATCACCCCCAACATCCCAATTACAACATTTTTCACCGAACAACGTGGACGCCGATTTTTCAGTGTCTACAGAATGGCGACTCCACTGGGGAGAGTCTAGAACGCACTAGCTGAGACCCGACTCGACAACGTGTGGTATAATAATCTCAAGGAACATACATATCACATCATACAAAACACAAAAAAAAAAAAAATCTCTTTGGCTTATACTTGCTTAGGCAAAGATCCGAACCATGACCACTCGGTCCCGTGCAGCCATGACTTCTCAAGCGACCCATGAAGAAGAGCCGTCACCCCAACCAGCTCCCGAAATATCCGCACCTGCACCCGCACCCGCACCCGTACCCATGCCTACACCCGTACCCCTACCAATAGCTCCGACAGAGTTGCCAGCCAATGTCACCACACAGAGCTATTATTACTTCGAACAATGCAAGAGCTACTGCTTCGCCTAGTGCCAAGTGCCACACCAAATACACAATGACCCAGCCTAGTGTGCAGAACAGCTCACTCCCTCAAACTCCTTTTGCCTTCTCTCTCATTCCTCCAGCAAATCCTGTGCTCCCTCTCCCAGAAGAATCAGCACAAGACCAACAACAGCAAGCAATCGGGAGCAACCCTCCCCCACATCTCTACTCAACATCATCACAACACAATCGGTCACAGCACATGCAAATCACAGACAAGAACTGGCGGATGCCCATGAAGGGGGCAGTTTCGAGTCCAACTCACTCCCCCTAACGGGAGTAACATCCCGGAATTGGCAGATACCCCCCAGCGGGAGCCATTTCCGAACATCCCACCCTCCTCCGAAAGGGAGTGGTGTTCAATTCCAGCTACCTCCCGCCACCGGGAGTCCACCTTCTTTCCATCAAACCCCCATTCTGGATCCATATGAAGAAGAAGCGGCACAGGCCCTACAGCAAGGGGCAAGATACCCACAGCAAAGTAAGTCAGAGATTGAGGAGTACGAGAGCAGCTACAAATGATGCAAAACCAGCTTCAAAGGCAACAAGGAGTGGATCACCCATCCACCAAGTTCAGGGACCTCTGTCTTCCCAGACGCCCGGGTACCTCCAAATTTTGAGGTACCAAAGTTCAAAGAGATGACGGTAGTGGGTGCCCCACAGCACATCTAAAAGCCTTTGTGGGGAGCTCAATGCGATAGCAGGGAATGATGGAGCGTTGATAAGACTTTTCCAGAAATCCCTTAAGGGTGACGCTTTGGATTGGTACACCTCACTAGATAGCCACCAAATCAGAACCTGGGAAAAACTTTCCCAAGCATTCATTGACAGGTTCTCATACAACCTGAACATGGCTCCAAGGAGAGCCGACTTGGCTGCCCTGAGGCAAAAAAGCGATGAATCTTTATCAGCATACGTAGGACGATGGCGAGCTATGGCGGCTCGAATGAGAAACCCCATCGACGACGAAGAGCAGATATCCATGATTGTGCATTCAGCACCCCCAGCATTTCAGGATATCTGATCTCGTATCCATACGTAAACTTCTCCCAACTCATCATCCGAGCCGGAGAACAAGTAGAAGCTGGGATCAGAGCTGGAACCATTCCCCATGGCCACATCAGACCCCCTCAATCAAAAGAAACAAAGTCGAGGGGAAACCTGTTGGATATGGGAATGGAAACAGCACTGCTCCCGTGCAGCGTACTTCTGAAGTTAACAACATCATCGCTAACACTCAAGGCAACCAGTATGCTCCACCACCAGAGCCACGGCAGGACAGGCAATACCAGCCACAACAGAATAGGCAGTACCAACCCCAGCAAACCCAGCAAGGATATCAGGCACAGTCATCTCAACAGCAATCACAACCCTAGGGGAAATGTGCAAGGACCATACAAGCAAGGAATGTTAGGGAGGAAGTTCACTCCGTTAGCACAATCATACAGCCAAGTGCTAACAATGCTCATGCAAAAGCAACTGTTAACACCTCTCCAGCCTCGACTTCCACCTAATCCCTTGCCACCTGGTTACACAAAAAATCAGTACTGTGCATATCATCAGGCTCCTGGCCATCTAACGGACCGCTGCTTCGCTTTGAAACATGCGGTCCAAGATTTGATCGAAAGCCAGAAGATTGCGATCACCCCACAGGCCAGCAATACAGTTCAAGCCAACATTCTCCAAAATCCCCTGCCCTCGCATCAGGCAGGACCCAGCACATCCAGCACCTCTACCGTCAATCACATTGAAGGAGGTCAACCCACACATGCTTATCCACATCATTCCATCCAAGCAATCATGCCCGACACAGCCAATCGGACATGGGGACACCAACAAGCACCATCGCCTGGACCACAGGTATCCTTTGAAGCAGCACCAGTTGCTCAACCTCTCATATTTCTCGAAGCAGCACCAACATTTCAGTCTCTCGTAACTTGGGAAGCAGCACCCAACAGGTCATACCCTCAGAACCTCGCCCTCCAAGGGACACACTCAACTCCATCCTCGGCATATCCAAAAAGGTTGAATTCTGAACCTGTCATTCTCCCGATAGGTCTCCCTGACCTAACTCTGCCAACCTTGCAAGGGGCACCCTCAGTTCAGGCCCCGCAATTTCTGATGCCTCACCAACTGGCACATGCCCAAGGATCCCTCCCCCACTTCAAGGGAAGAAGAAAAATCCATGGCCACAGCTAATCAGAACTTGGTGGTACCTCAAGAGATATCACTGAGCCTACCACAAACTGCTCCAGTAATGACCCCTCAGCCTCAAGAACCATTAGTATACTTGGAAGGAAGAGCGGTTCCTTCCTATAACCCGAAAGCAGTCCCATGGCACTACCCAGAATGTGATGAGGTGGGTAATAATGGGAGATACCTCAGGAGAGATAGTCAGAACTCAAAAGAAACTCGGGGAGTTTCATCATCGGAACCACTAACAAAACTGACGCTGCTTATGACATAGCAGCCCAACTCAAAACTATTCCCGCACAAATATCTATCTGGGAACTCCTATGCACGTCAAGGTCTCATCGGGAAATCTTTGCAAAGACCTTGAACGATGCCCATATCTCTCCTGACGTACCCCCCGAAATGGTGGCAAGTATGATTGGCCAACTTCTCGCACCACAAGCCATCACCTTCTCTGATGATGAACTACCACCTGAGGGTCGTGAGCACAGGCGCTCACTAAACATAGTGGCCCACCACAAGAATTTCAAGATCCCACTTGTGCTCATCGATAATGGATCTAGTCTCAACGTTTGCCCTTTAAGGACTGTTGAACGGTTGGGGATAGAACCGTCCTCCTTCAGACCCAGTACCATGAGTGTTAGAGCTTTCGATAATTCCCGAAGGCAAGTGGAGGCGGAAATCGACCTAGAATTACAAATTGGACCAGACATGACCCTTGTCACATTTCAGGTCATCGATATCCCTGCCTCATTTAACCTTCTCTTGGGGCGGCCATGGCTCCATGCTGTTGGAGCCATCCCATCTACCCTCCATCAAAGGGTTAAATTCCCTTCAGGAAATCGAATCATTTCAGTACTGGCTGAGCCAGAAACCATCCTTCCAGTGACGGTCAGTATCCCAGAAACTGACATTCCGGTGATTGACATTCAACATACAGAAGGCGACATTCCATATCACAGTTTGAATTCGAAAAAGTAAACGCAATCGCTAACCCTCGCCCTCTAGCTGCTGAATATGTCATTCCCCCGGCTGAACGATTGGTCTTAAATTACCGTACCAAGTTCCATGAAAAAGGTATGGTAGTAAAACCAGCACATGCCAATGTACAGAGACAGGGACTGGGATATCAGCCGACATTGGAAGATCAGGCTGAAAAGCCAAAAGGGGCCAACTGTTTAAATGCACACCCATCGAGTTTGTCAAAGCTGGGAGGTTCATGAGAACAAAATGATATCTCTTGAGGACCAATTTCAAGCACTTAGACTCGCAAAACAGACTAGACAAGAGTCTATTTGGCCACCAATAAGGTGGGATCAGATCCTCAGGACATCAGAAGAACACACAAAGCCAGGGGCAGAACCCCCAGATCCACCGCATGAGACTAGGGGCATGGAAACAAGTCCACCCGCAAGTGACCCAAAACTGGGAAGGTCCTTTGCAGGCAAGGTGGGCCAGAACAGGGAGACGTCCATTCAGGGAAATACAGGGCAGAAGCAGCCCATCCATTGGGTTGACAAAGGTAAATGGCTTGCTCTGGATTGGACGGATGTCCAAATCCCGTCCCAGGAATCCGAGAAACAAGAGGAATTTCAGCTCCTGGGCACAGAGGTCGAATCAGATTCTGACTCTGAGCCCAGCCCGCAGACATCATGGTCATCGAGACAGGTGACCCACAGGAACAGACAGGGCAGATCAGCAAGATCGAAAGGGGAAAAGAGCCAGAATGGTTAGCCATCCCCCAAACAATCGAATCAGCTAGCAAACCACTCGCTAGCACTCAGCCTTAAAAAAAAAACGCAATGTAAATAGCAATTGGTATCCTGAACCAGGACAAGACCAATCATGGTTTGCGACACCGTCCTGTTCAGGATATCTTGGCGACACAAAAAAATCAAAAAATCTTTCAAACACAAAAACATCAAAAAATCTTTCAAATACAAAACATCATATATTCCTCAAAATCACAAAACTCAAAAAATCTTTCAAATACAAAAACATCATATATTCCTCAAAATCACAAAACATCAAAAAACTTTCAAAATACAAAACAATAGAAAAGTTTTTCAAAAATCACTGTGCCAAACACTTCTCATGACACATGCACGAGTTTGAAGTCGACTCATATGATTTCAATCTAGAGTTGGACTTCGAACTCATGGGTTTGGATGAAGCCCCGGATGAGGGAAATGATGATACCGCTCTCGAATTCGAGGATTCCCTCGAAAAATTCGAAACAAAAGCCAATGTTGTGGCAGACGACTTCGAAATTGTGAACTTAGGACAATGGAATCCCCAGGGAAGTGCGTATCGGAAAATCGCTTCCCCCAGAATACAAGCAGAAGATGATGGAGTTTCTGAAACCAAGGTTGTCCAACTTTGCCTTCTCTTACGAGGACATGCCGGGCTCGATGAAGAGTTGGTGGTGCATCATCTGCCAACAAAGCCAGAAATAAGCCAGTCAAGCAAAAGCTGCGAAGGATGAAGCCAGAATGGGCCCTGAAAATCCGTGATGAAGTCATCAAGCAATACAACGCGGGATTTCTGGTAGTCTCCAACTACCCGGAATGGCTCGCAAATATCGTACCAGTTCCAAAAAGGATGGGAAAGTCAGAATGTGCATCGACTTTAGGGACCTCAACAAGGCAAGCCCTAAAGATGACTTCCCGCTGCCTCATATCGACACACTGGTGGATAATACTGCTGGACACAAGATCTTCTCCTTCATGGACGGTTTCTCCGGTTACAATCAAATCAAGATGGCCGTCGAAGATCGTGAGAAGACTTCCTTCATCACGCCATGGGGAACTTTCTGCTATCGGGTCATGCCTTTTGGATTGAAAAATGCAGGAGCTACGTATCAGCGAGCCATGACTGCCTTGTTTCATGACATGATAAACAAGGAGATGGAAGTTTATGTGGACGACATGATTGTCAAATCTCGCACGATCGAAGGACACTTTGAAGATCTCAAAAAGCTCTTCGACAGGCTGGAAAGTTCAAGCTCCGCCTCAATCCGCAAAATGCGTCTTCGGCACAACCGAGGCAAGCTGTTAGGCTTCATTGTTGGCGAAGAAGGTATCAGGGTGGATGAACCAAAACCAAAGCTATCATCGAAATGCCACCGCCCACAGCCCAAGACTGAGAAAGAAATTCGGGGATTCCTCGGGCGAATCCAATATATCAGCCGATTCATCGCACAACTCACTCCGGTCTGCGAACCCATATTCAAGCTGTTACGAAAAAACTCTCCCAAAGAATGGAATGATGACTGCCAGACGGCCTTCGATAAAATCAAAAGATATTTGCTAAATCCTCCAGTACTCGTGCCGCCTACCCCAGGTAGGCCACTTCTGTTGTATATCTCTGTCGCAGCGGAAGCAATCGGATGCGTCCTCGGCCAACACGATGATACGGGAAGAAAGGAGCAAGCGATCTACTATCTAAGCCGACGGTTTACAAGCTACGAAGCCAAATATTCCAGCTTAGAAAAGACATGCCTCGCCCTAGTTTGGGCAACACAACGGCTAAGGCAGTACATGATCGCTCACCCGATACTTCTGCTCGCTCGCATGGACCCGTTAAAATACTTGTTCGAAAAACCGGCACTGACGGGCAGGATCGCAAAATGGCAGCTACTGCTTTCTGAGTTTGACATCACATATGTCACCCAGAAGGCAATCAAGGGGCAAGCACTGGCCGATCATTTAGCAGCACACCCCTGCCCAACTACCAACCTCTGAAGACCTTCTTCCCCGACGAGGACATCCTCCAGATCGAGGGAGAAGAGGAAAGAAAGGCAGGAGAGTGGACACTCTTCTTCGACGGAGCTGCAAACTCGAAGGGAAGTGGAGTAGGCGCCATACTCTACTCCCCCGAAGACGTCCCAGTTCCTATATCCAGAAGACTAGCATTCCAGTGCACCAACAATGTAGCTGAATATGAGGCATGCATCGCCGGTCTAAGAGAAGCCATCATCCTCAACGTAAAAAAGTTACGAGTCTTCGGAGATTCGCAACTCATCATCAATCAATAAATGGCGATTGGAAGACCAAGGATGAGAAGCTGATTCCTTATCACGTCTATCTGGAGAATTTGATCGAGGAATTCGAGAGATCACGTTCTCTTACATGCCTCGGGTCAAGAATCAGTTTGCGGATGCACTAGCTACCCTCGCTTCAATGCTGGAAATTCCAAAAGGAGTTGCTGAATGGGAACTCACTGTCGAACTCCAGGAAGAACCTGCATTCTGCCTACAAATCGAAGAAGCTGAACCTGCCCCCAATGATCAGCCATGGTACACAGACATCAAAAAATACCTCGAACATCAGAAGTACCCAGAAGGAGCGGCTCTGCCTGATCGCCGCACAATACAAAGACTAGCAGCTCAGTTCGTGATCATGGGGGTATCCTCTACAAGCGATCCTTCAATCAAGTCCTTCTCCGCTGTGTGGATGAGACAGAGGCAGCCCACATCATGTCAGAAATCCACGAAGGACTATGCGGCCCCATAATGGACACATGATGGCAAAGAAGATCCTACGACTCGGCTACTACTGGCTTACAATGGAACAGATTGCTGCAAGCACGTCAGGAGATGCTTCAAGTGTCAGGAGCACGCAAACCAGATCCATGCACCTGCCTCCGAACTCTACAACTTGACGGCTCCATGGCCCTTCTCTGTATGGGGACTCGACATCGTAGGCAAGATCAACCCTAAAGCTTCAAATGGGCATGAATATATCCTGGTAGCAGTAGATTACTTCACCAAATGGATAGAAGCAGCATCCTATACCACTATTGCAGCATCTCATGTGGTCAAATTCATAAAGAATAACATCATCAGCCGATATGGGGTCCCTCACGCCATTATCACTGACAATGGAACTCCGTTTGTCAACAAAAGGATGGCGATTTCCTCGACAAGTTTAAATTCAACGCCATCGGTCAAGCCCCTACCGTCCTCAAATGAATGGTGGAGTGGAAGCCGCAAACAAGACTGTCATCCGCATACTCGAAAAGATGGTGAAGACATATCGTGACTGGTCAGAAATGCTTCCTTATGCACTCTGGGCTTATCGCACGTCTGTACGGTCTGCTACAGGCACAACTCCATATGAGCTCGTTTACGGAATGGAAGCAGTGCTACCAGTCGAAATCGAAATCCCCCCTCACTGCGGATACTGCTGGAAAGTGAAGTCGAGGAAGGCGAGTGGCAACAAGCAAGGTACGATCAACTGCATCTGGCAGATGAAAAGCGCATGCGAGCGCTAAGCCACTCCCAATGCTATCAAAGAAGGATCGCTCGAGCTTACAACAAAGAGTCCGAAAGAGAAGTTTCAAAGTCGGTGACATGGTCATGAAACGTATCCTGCCGCCTCATTTGCCAGATCCCAGAGGAAAATTCAAACCATTGTGGGGATGATCACCATAGGATTACAGGACTGGCTCCCCAGGAGGTGCTCTTCGGCTCACCAATCTGAAAGCGGGATCTTCCCGAGCCCATCAACGCCGACAATGTGAAAATCTATCACGGGTAACCCTACCGAATCTTGTCAATGATTACAATCGAAAGGCTGCATTTCTCACCTCCTTACCAAAAACTGTATATACCCTTTCCAGAAACACCTATCATACCCCAAAAAAAAAAAAAAAGAAAGGAAGAAACAAAACAAAAAAAAAAAGAAAAAGACAAAAAGAAAAAAAACAAAAAAACAAAACAAAAAAAAAAAACAAAAAAAAAAAAGAGAAAACAAAAAAACCATTCCACATCCTAGTAATCTATCCCCGAGTAATTTCAAGCAGCTTACATTGTGATCAAAGACAACGACAGGCAGGTAGCCAATCGGCCGGCTATGAAGGAAGTTCTCTTCATTACTCCTAGCACTCAAAAAAAAAAAAAAAAAATAAAGCATGCCTAAGCAAAACGGGCGAGTTGAAAACCTGAAAAGGCGGCTCGAGTAAAAACAGCGGGCATGTAGCGGACTTGGTGAAAACCTGAAAGGGCGCCAAGGGTAAAAATAGCACAAGCTGCCAAGGGCAGGCAAGATCAAAGACCCGGGACGTAGTGAAAATCCGAAGGACACTACGGGCAAAATGACGGGAAAAGTCGGACGTAGCGAAAACCTGAGAGGGCGCTACGGGTAAAAATGACAAGAAACAAAAAAAAACTAAAATAAAGTGCAGGAACAGAAGAAGCCGAGGTAGCAAACGTCACAACGAGATACAAAGAAGGATCACTTCAGATCAGTACTCTATCAGATGCTGCTCAAATCTAGGGGAAGCAATCCTGGACACCTTCTCAGGGAATCAAGACCCCAAGGAACACAGTCTAGAATACTGTATACAACGTGGGCTGAGCCCAAGATTCTGATCCCTATTAGTCCAAAGCACAAATCCAAACATGAGCAAACATGGCATAAACAAAACATTTCATTTTTATAAAAACTATCTTGCCTAGTACATTGTCTTCCCCTTCATTTTCAAAAAAACAAAATCCTCTGTGCATATAAAATAAGCAGTCAATTAACAACAGAAATTGCAGGTAAGCTCCTACCTCTCATATGCCAACAATCTCTCCCTGAGTCTCTCTATCTCCATGCCAGGTAGAAGATCTCATCCCTGTCCAGACGATGTGTCGCAAGCATGCTCTCATCATCATACCGCCGCCCTACGCAAGTCGGCGGGCCATGTCCTCACATGAATGGCGAAGCACAGCAATCTCCTAATCAGGTGGCCATGTGTAGCTAGCAGAAATGAAGGATCGATAAAGGGCCGCTCCTCAAAGCCTCAAAAGAATCAATCACAGGAGGAAAAGTAGCAGTGTCACCTATCATGTCCTGATCCGCGGCCTCATCTGCTAAATGCCAGCCTGGACCTGACGATACAATGACTGTTCTGCCACCCATCGCTGGTATGGTACCGTCGCCATAGGAGGAGCCCAAGACTCAAAGCCCAGAGCCGTCGCGTCCAGAGAACCCTGCCAAGAAATCCGACTCGCCTATATAAAGACGTCAAATCAGATGGAAGAGACGAATGCCCAAATCCAGAAAAAGGCGAACTCTGGGATATCCTGCCAGAAACCAACTGGCGAAGGAACGTACGGGATGATAGGGAGCAGCATCCCCGAAGGCCGAGCAACAACAAAGGAGTGCGAGCCGCACTACAGATCAGGGGCGCTCGACAAAGCCAGGTAGCTTCCCAACTGATCTCCCATCTCGAAGCTCAGAAAACATGCGGCGATACAATGACTCCATGGCCTCAGCGCCACACGGAAGATCGTCGTAACAAGCGCAGCACGTCATTACGACGAGAATCAGGAAATGCAAGCACAGGAGTCATGTACAAATGTTCCCATAACC
>JAJHSJ010002753.1:0-46474 GCA_021015155.1 Magnolia officinalis
TTGGACCAGAAAAGGCCCGGTTGACGACAGAAGTGATCTAGACCATCGGACCATAAATCGAGTGTATCTCGCTATCCGGAATGAGTTATCTGATGTAAAATATATGATTTTTGTTTGGCTAGAACAAGCTACTTTAGCCAACCAACCAGGCTAGGAAGGGTTATCCAAGGGGATTTCAAAAATACCTCCAAAGTTCTATTAGAAAAGCCCGGTCAATGACAGAAGTGACCAGACAATCAGACCTTAAATCAGGAGTATCTCGCAATCTGGAATAAGTTGTCTGAAGTAAAATATATGATTTTGGGGGAGAATGAGCTACTTTAACAAACCAACCCCACTACGCCTAGTTGCCAAAGCCGAATTACGAAATACCGCCAAAGATGTAGCAGAAAAGGCCCAGTCAACGACAGAAGAGATCCATACCATCGGACTTAATTCGGGTGTATCTCGCTATACAGAATGAGTTATTGACATAAAATTTATAATTTTGGGGTAGAACGAGCTACTTCAGCCTACCGCCAAAGATGGTTCAGAAAAGGCTTGGTTGACGACAGAAGTGATACAGACCGTCGGACCTTCAATCGGTCGTGTCTCGCAATCTGGAATGAGTTATCTGACGTAAAATATATGATTTTGGGGTAGAGACGAGCTACTTTAGCCAACAAAGTCAGCTTGGCCAGGTTGCCCAGTCGAATTTCTGAAATACCGGCAAAGATGGATTAGAAAAGGCCCGGTCAACGACAGAAGTGATCCAGACCATCGGACCTTAAATCGGGCGTATCTCGCAATCTAGAATGAGTTATCTGACCTAAAATATATGATTTTGGGGTAGAACGAGCTAGTTTAGCCTATCGCCAAGGACGAAAAAGAAAAGGCCCGGTCGACGATAGAAGTGATCTAGACCATCGGACCTTTAATCGGGTGTATCTTACAATCCGGAATGAGTTATCTATTGTAAAATATAAGATTTTTGGGTAGAACGATCTAGTTTAGCCACCTCCAAAGATGGATCAGAAAAGGCCCAGTCGACGACAGAAGTGATCTAAACCAACGGACCTTAAATTGGGCGTATTAGACAATCCGGAATGAGTTATCTGACATAAAATATATGATTTTGGGGTAGAATGAGCTACTTTAGCCAACCAAGTCAGTTAGGCCGGGTTGCCCAAGCCGGATTTTCAAAATATCGGTAAAGATGGATTAGAAAAGGCCCGGTCAACGACAGTAGTGATCCAAATCATCGGACCTTAAATCGGGTGTATCTCGCAATCCGGAATGAGTTATCTGGCGTAATGTAACATCCCAGATTTTTGCCAACCTGGGATTAGACGTCCTTAGGCAATGGGTCGCTCCTAACGCCTTATTAACTTGTCAGAACTCAATCCCACAGTCTAAAATCGCTTCTTAACCCATTTCCTTCACAAATCTCACCTTTCACTACCTTGTTCTTTAAACGTCTCTAAGTACTTTCATATTAGGCACAAATCCTAACGTTTAAGTGATGAAGAACAATGCTTTTGAAATTTGAACAAAGACCCTAGTGCCACCTCAGACAGAAATTACTCAGGACTAAATCCTTTAGAAATGAGACAAAGTAACTAAGTGCGAAACTAGATTAACTACGAAATCCGCTTAATCCACTTTAAATACGATCTGCAAGACCTAAAACTTGTAGAATCATTGACGCTAGGTTACCCTAAAATCTAGGATCAATCTCATTACCCAGCTGCTCTCGGGCGCATCCCGAAACTCCGTATCAGATCTGGACCGCACGTCGGAAGTCCGAATAACACGAAGTTAAGGAATTAGGACCGATTTGCTGGGCTTGACAACCATCTCGGAAATCAAATCCAAACAGTGTCCCAGCGTTATTCGCTTGAGCTCGGAGCGGGGATTGTGAGAAATGTGAAATTAATTCAAAATAAAATAGAAATTTATGAAATCTGGGACCTCTCGCTTGCATATCAGTATTAAGCAACCAGACCATCAGAATAAGACCAAATTACACCCTCGGATCAGGGATATTTTCCTAAACATATCCATGTACTTGGAATCTCCGATCGAGATCCAGTGACCGTTGAATTGAAACTGGTCCACCACACGTGATCTGAGAAGCCGACTGAAATGAAAACTTAGCCAAACATAGATCCAATGTCAGTGAGCTTAAGTCCGACTTTGGCTCAAGGAGGCCCGCTAGAAGTCCTCAGTTGAGCGGGAAAAGGGTCGCTTTGGTTATAACCTAAGTATACCTTGACCGTAAGTCTATTTTAGTGAGTTTTTAGGCTATATAAGGACCTTAGAACCCTCTCTCTCACAGCCATACGAATTTGAGAGAAACCCTAGAGAGAGGAGAGAGAAAAGAGAGAGAAAGTGTGGGAGTTGTGGGAGCATCTCCCTGCCACCTGATCCTACCTCTCTACAAGCTTCACCGCTCCATCCTCATCGCTTTTCTGGCGATTCCACCGTCATTTCTAGGTAAGAAACCCTAACCCTAATCTATTCTGGGATTTTGATAGTTGTAGGTTAAGAAATAGCTAACCTATTTCATTATATAGGCTACCAAACTGCCGAATACGGAAGCTTAGCAAACCTATCGTATTCGTTATGATTCTACGACAAAAGGTGCGGACTTTAGGTGTATAGGTTATGTTTTTCAACGCTTTCAATGTCAGATAATGATAGATTCATGATCTGTATGCAATTGCACATGTACAAAGTACTTTCTGTTTTCCGTTTCGATTAAAGACGTAGAATATGGAATTTTACATATTCTAGGTATTCGTAGAAAATACAGTATACATATAAATTTTGGAAATGTGTTTGCCATGATTATTTATTGTATGAATATAATATATATGGATAAAATACTTAGTAGGCGAAAGGACTCGCCATAATACATGATTTGCTATTATACACTATGTATGCTGAAATAGTGTATTCTAGAAAGTACCGTATACGTATATATTTTGGAGATGTGTTTGCCATGACTATTTGCTGTATGAACATATTATATATGCGTAAAATACTTTCCTGGCGAAAGGATTCACCCTAATGCATGTTTTGTTAATGTACACTATGTACGTTGAAACAGTGTATTCTAAGTGTTTGTGAAAATGCTTGTGAGAGTAAGTGCTTGGATGATGGTGCCTTAGATAGGTGTTGAGATGGGATTCTCAACTACCTTACAGACCTATATGATTTCTTCCATGTGGGTTGTTCACTTTAACCACTTATGAAATATGTGTTTGTATTTCCTGTTTATAACATGCTTTATAACATGCTTTATAACATGCTTTATGACATGCTTATTAACATGCTTGAATTACTTTGTTTATTATGCTTTACTCCACGTGCTATGAATAAGGATTGATTGAGTTTGGGACTATGTTTATAGTCCAGACAATCGGTACCAGACTTGAGATCGTGGTTGAGATTCATTTCGCCACGTAGGATGTGTTTGACGAACCCGAGTCGTACTTCAGTTGGCGACAGTGGTTAGGCCACGCGAAGTGCTTATGCACTTCATGTCATTCAGTTGATTGTGCGCTCGAGCTAGTCAGGCTCGTCAAGTTACCCGATATGTCTAATGTATGTTCACCATGTTTGGATGCTACTGCTTGAACCTAGGGTACCAAACTTACCAGTGGAACCCCGTTAACCATGGTACCTCGATCCTCTAAGACTCACGAGCCAGGCATGGTGGTATGAGACACCGTGGTCGAGCTGTCGGCCTACGCTGGGGCCATGTGCCTCCCCGTAGTGACCAGTGAGCAACCAGACTCGTGAGCCGATTATAGTGGTACGAGACACTATATTCGTGTTGTCGGCCTACATTGATAAGGTGATGGGGGAGTGGTGCAACGAATGCATGTAACAGCCCTGACAGCCCTTTGTAGTGACCTCGAACATACTCTGAATTTGTGGTGAGGCGACGAGTTTTGCCACAGTGAATAGAGTATGAACTAGGCCTGTTTCAGTATAGTGATGAACCGTTAAAGAGGTGATGGGGAAGTGGTGTAACCATTGTGCGTAACAGCCCTGGTAGCCTTTGCAGCGACCTAGAAACGCATTATCGTATGAGATTAACTAGGACTGACGACCCTAGAATGGATCATGTTTGGGAATGATACAAGGGAGGTACCATAGTTTCCCAACCCTGCTATTTGAAATGGACTAATAATAACTCGGTAATCATACTCATCATGCATTGCATGTGCTTGGAAGATGTGGAGCACTGAGGAATGCAAGCTTGCCGTGAACGTAAGATGGTGTCGCACGAGGGAGTGTGCGGTGAGGGCATACATCATGACTGCATTCATAGATGCATTAACAAGAGTATTTAAAATTAGTTGATTGTACTGCTTTATCATTACTGCTTGACTGAATTGATAACATGTTAACCTATGCTTTATTGCTCCACTGAGTTGATCACTCACTCCCACATTACGGGATGGTGTTCCGAACATCCACCAGACTTTGTCTGATTGTAGATGGCGACGCTACTCCTGAGGCGGAGCCGGACCTTTATGATGACAATGCTGCTTGTTCGTGTATGCTGTATGTTGACGGCTTTAAGTGAGTCGTGTCTTGATCAACGGGATTACAGGGATGTTGACTAGATAACTTTACACCTTTGGTATAATTTGAAATTGTACTTGTAATTCATTAACCTGGTAACATTATCACACTCTGGAGACTCACCACTGTTTTTATATTTTATATATCTATCACAGTCTTCCGCTTGCAATTTAACTGTCTCTGGAGTATGATATGCTGTTTTGGCTTAATCTCACTCATATTCAATTCACTAATATGGACAACATTCAATCATCATTCATTTTGTTGCATAAGTGATGCGTTGTGACTCGGGAGTTGAGTTTATGCTCGACCCCCGATTTTCAGGGCGTTACAAGATGGTATCAGAGCATGATTTGGATTAAACCGGACCTGGGTTATGGTCACACGACGCACACTGACGCACTCTGACTTAGGAGGGAGCGACGGGATGTAGAAACAGACTTAGGTTCTCCAATTTCGCCAAATAGCACATTTGGATGAGATCAACTGTAGAGATTGGACCCGTTGGCCTCGATGATTACATGAAATGATCCCGGAACACTTCTAGACCGTCAAACGACAGGTCTAGATCACAATCCACCTCATCCCAACCGTTGAAAATCGGTAGAATACGGGATAAACATGATGAGGATAACTACTCTGAATCCTCGGAGCTTTTCTGGACTCCTCACAGAGACTTCTCGAATCTACGAGAAAAGAAAGCAGAAAATAGAAATAAATTCTAATAAATTCAAAATTGATTAATGAATGACTAAAAAAAATGAGTTCACAACCCTTTAAATAGGGATACCAAGTAATGGGAAAGAAATCAGAAACAAACTACAACTAAAACTCCTAGAATTCGCGACTTACTATAAGGTCGTGATGTCTACTATTGCGCAAGGTTTTCGGCCAAAAATAGTAAGTGTCCTATTTGGCTTCACCAAACCGTTCTCCTAATCATTCTAAGCTCTTTTCACGTTGGGCGCAACTCCTAAAGCCCAACGGATGAAGAGAAATCAAACTAAAACTACTATTTATAGTAAAGACGAAATTGAAACAGGGAAATGACCATCGATCCAGATTTTTTTCACAATTTCAGATTGCGCAACCTGGCATAACTAGGTTGGTTAACTTCGTTAGTTCGTTCTACCCCAAAATCATATATTTTATGTCAGATAACTCATTCCAGATTGTAAGATACGTCTGATTTGATCCGTAACGAAGCGAAACGGAGTCGGGGGCCTACCCACATTAATCTAGGGGTACCCAGGGTGGGACCCAGGGTTTTTTGGGGCTTGGGGGTAGGAGGGTCTCGCCCATGGGGCGAGCCCTCGAGATCTGGACCATTGGTCGGCGAGGCCTCGCCGGATTTTGGGCTGGGCTGGGCACGTGGCTCGGGCCGATCATGTTTGGGGGTTGTGGGACCCTCTTGATGTGTGTCTCATCCATTGAAACCCCCCCAAACCCCTATCTCCTTCACAAATCGCCCCTCCAAACTCTCTTTTCTCTTGCAAGTTGTTGTTTCCTCTCTCAAATCTCACTTCCGTCTACCCATTTCGTCGTTCCCTGGCCAAACACGCACACCATCACTGTTTTCTGCAATAGCCAACTTCCAACCTCTCCATTCTCTCTCATTTGAGCCCATACATGTCCCATTAGTGACGCAAAATTGTGTAGCCTTCTAACCTATCCCATTTCTCCCTTTTACCTTCTTCATTTCCTTTCATTTGAGGCCTTTACAATCCCTATCGAGGCTCCAATCTATGGATAACCAAACCTCTAGCCCTTTCTCTCTCTCCATCACTTTTCATTCACTTTTCCATGGTTCTATCCGAGCTTGGTACGGCCATCTTCTCGGATGTCTAGCTATCCATATGTTGTCTTGTAATTTGCATGGGTTACTATCTTAGGGTGTTTATGTTTTCATGTTGAATGGGTAGTAGTTAGTAGTAGTATGTTTTAAGTGTTTGAAGCATTGGTTGTATTAGCTCACATGCATCTTCTGTCATAGACCGGAGTTGTACTTGACAATTGCGAACTCCTTCTACCCTCCACCATTACTTCTCTAAACCCATCTCTTAATCCTTTTGGCCTCACCATTTCACACCCATATGGGCACAACAATCCACATTTTTGTGTCCCATGACTTTCACAACCTCCAAATGTTGGGACGTTTAGGGCCCGTTCGGCCAACTGCATTAGGTGAGTTTAAGGTGGATGAAATTGTATAAGTAACAATAAATGTATGTGTAAGATATGGTCCCTAGATTGGGTGTATCCCATATTTTCTAATGCCATGTTTGGAATGTATGCAATGAAAAGTATATCCCGGGTTTTCCTATTACACTTAGAAATTCATTATCCTGGGATTTGGAAATCCCATCTCACACTTTTCCAACACCAGACTCATTTTTCCAAAGCCTATACCATTAAAATTAATCCCCACCCACCCTCCTACCAAACAAGCCACTCCCAATCCCGAGGTGGGATTAGTAATACAGTCCCATTTAATACAACTTAAGACCACTGGCTAAATAGACCCATGAAGTTTTGGACCTAGAATGGTAATCCTAGATTTCGAAAGACCGAAATGTATGAAAATCCCAACAATTTATAATGTGAACCTTAGGACCCTCTTAGCTGGTATGAGCATGTGTGTAGTGCTCGAGCATAGTTAAATTTAATTTCGGGCGACTAAATTCCAATTAGGCAACTTTGACCCTAAGTGATAAAACCCTTCATTGTATTAGAAATGGTATGAAATCATCTAACGTATGAGCATAGACTTTGGACTACACCTAAATTAAGACTAGACTACCGGTTACATCAGAGAATGCCAGAGACCGATAGATGTAGCTAGGTCAAATCAATACACCTCTTTGATCTGGGTGGCGCAGCGGAAGCGTGGTGGACCCTACCCCACTGGCCCAGGATCGAAACTGTGCTCGTTGAATACGAACATTATAGAAGCCCTAGCGAGTTCTACTATGAGAAACCGTTTCAGGATGATCAAGTAGGATTTGATTCGCCATTTCCTTGGACATAGATAATAACAAGGACTCTCTTAGACCAATGGGCAACCCAAGAAATAGGACATTTGAACCTTTCAATGATGGACATTCCCTACGTTCTTAGTGTGATCGGACTACGGAGTTACTGAAATATACAACTGTGAAACATTCGCAGCTTGACCCAATTCTCAATCCTGGGCGACTACCAATGGACTCACTGCTGACGAGCAGAATACCAGGATCCACCAGGATTCGAAAGGGATACAATGAGCTTTCTACCCTGGCCCGGTAGATGATCGATGTATCGAGATCAAGCCCATTATAATCGTCTCTCCGTGTTGGTCAAACATTGAAATCAGCTATCTTAATCTAACTAGTTAGGAATCGAAGTCAAGACTCCAAATCGGTAAAGAAATAAATTGTAGCAATCATTAGGGTATGAGAAATGGATAAAGAAATAAGTTTTAAGGGGGGTAGACTAAAATGAACCAGGCTAGTATATACCCTACCACGCGTAAATCAATAAGTCTTAGGCAAATGAAATAATAGAATTCTTACTTATTACCCTTAGGCAATTTCGAGGACGAAATTTTGTTTTAAGGGGGGTAGATTGTAACATCCCGGATTTTTGCCAACATGGGATTAGACATCCTTAGGCAATGGGTCACTCCTAACGCCTTATTAACTTGTCAGAACTCAATCCCGCAGTCTAAAATCGCTTCTTAACCCATTTCCTTCACAAATCACCTTTCACTACCTTTTTCTTTAAACGTCTCTAAGTACTTTCATATTAGGCACGAATCCTAACGTTTAGGTGATGAAGAACAATGCTTTAGAAATTCGTACAAAGACCCTAGTGCCACCTCAGACAGAAATTACTCAGGACTAAATCCTTTAGAAATGAGACAAAGTAACTAAGTGCGAAACTAGATTAGCTACGAAATCCGTTTGATCCACTTTAAATACGATCTGGAAGACCCAAAACTTGTAGAATCATTGACGCTAGGTTACCCTAAAATCTAGGATCAATCTCATTACCCAACTGCTCTCGGGAGCATCCCGAAACTCCGTATCAGATCTGGACCGCACGTCGAAAGTCCGAATAACATGAAGTTAAGGAATTAGGACCGCCTTGCTGGGCTTGACAACCATCTCGGAAATCAAATCCAAACAGTGTCTCAGTGCTATTCGCTTGAGCTCGGAGCGAGGAGTGTGAGAAATATGAAATTAATTCAAAATAAAATAGAAATTTATGAAATCTGGCACCTCTCGCTTGCGGATCAGTATTAAACAACCAGACCGTCAGAATCAGACCAAATTACACCCTCGGATTAGGAATATTTCCCCAAACATATCCATGTACTCGGAATCTCTGATCGAGATCCACTGACCGTTGAATTGAAACTGGTCCGCCACACATGATCTGAGAAGCCGACTGAAATAAAAACTTAGTCAAACCTAGATCCAATGTCAGTGAGCTTAAGTCCGACCTTTGGCTCAAGGAGGCCTGCCAGAAGTCCTCTGTTAAGCTGGAAAAGGGTTGCTTTGGTTATAACCTAAGTATACCTTGACCATAAGTCTATTTTAGTGACTTTTTAGACTATATAAGGACCTTAGAACCCTCTCTCTCACAGCCATACGAATTTGAGAGAAACCCTAGAGAGAGGAGAGAGAAAAGAGAGAGAAAGTGTGGGAGTTGTGGGAGCATCTCCCTGCCACCTGATCCTACCGCTCTACAAGCTTCACCGCTCCATTCTTATCGCTTTCCCAGCGATTCCGCCGTCATTTCTAGATAAGAAACCCTAACCCTAATCTGTTTTAGGGTTTTGATAGTTGTAGGTTATGAAATAGCTAACCTATTTCATTCTATAGGCTACCAAATTGCCGAATACAGAAACTTAGCAAACCTATCGTATTCGTTACGATTCTACGACAAAAGATGCGGACTTTAAGTGTATAGGTTATGGTTTTCAACACTTTCAATGTCAGATAATGATAGATTAATGATCTGTATGCAATTGCGCATGTACAAAGTGCTTTCTGTTTTCCGTTTCGATAAAAGACGTAGAATATGAAATTTTACATATTCTAGGTATTCGTAGAAAATAGTGTAAATGTATAAACTTTGAAAATGTGTTTGCCATGATTATTTGTTGTATGAATATAATATATATGGATAAAATACTTAGTTGACGAAAGGACTCGCCATAATACATGATTTGCTAGTATACACTATGTATGTTGAAATAGTGTATTCTGGAAAGTACCGTATACGTATATATTTTGGAGATGTGTTTGCCATGACTATTTGCTGTATGAACATATTATATATGCGTAAAATACTTGTTTGGCGAAAGGATTCGCCCTAATACATGTTTTGCTAATATACACTATGTATGTTGAAATAGTGTATTCTAAGTGTTTGTGAAAATGCTTGTGAGAGTAAGTGCTTGGATGTTGGTGCCTTAGATAGGTGTTGAGATGGGATTCTCAACTACCTTAGAGACCTGTATGATTTCTTCCATGTGAGTTGTTTACTTTAACCACTTACTTATGAAATATGTGTTTGTATTTCCTGTTTATAACATGTTTTATAACATGCTTTATGACATGCTTATTAACATGCTTGAATTACTTTGTTTATTATGCTTTACTCCACATGCTATGAATAAGGATTGATTGAGTTTGGGACTATGTTTATAGTCCAGACAATCGGTACCAGACTTGAGATCGTGGTTGAGATTCATTTCGCCACGTAGGATGTGTTTGACTAACCCGAGTCGTACTTCAGTTGGCGACACTGGTTAGGCCACGCGAAGTGCTTATGCACTTCATGTTGTTCAATTGATTGTGTGCTCGACCTAGTCAGGCTCGTCAAGTTACCCGATATGTCTAATGTATGTTCACCATGTTTGGACGCTACTGCTTGAACCTAGGGTACCAAACTTACTAGTGGAACCCTGTTAACCATGGTACCTCAATCCGCTAAGACTCATGAGCCGGGCATGGTGGTATGGGACACCGTGGTCGAGCTGTCAGCCTACGCTGGGGCCATGTGCCTCCTCGTAGTGACCAGTGAGCAACCAGACTCGTGAGCCGATTATGGTGGTATGGGACACTATATTCGTGTTGTCGGCCTACATTGATAAGGTGATGGGGGAGTGGTGCAACGAATGCTTGTAACAGCCCTGACAGCCTTTTGTAGTGACCTCGAGCATACTCTAAATTTGCGGTGAGGCGACGAGTTTTGCCCCGGTGAATAGAGTATGAACTAGGCCTGTTTCAGTATAGTGACGAACCGTTAAAGAGGTGATGGGGGAGTGGTGTAACCATTGTGCGTAACAGCCCTGGCAGCCTTTGCAGCGACTTAAAAACACATTATCATACGAGATTAACTAGGACTGACGACCCTAGAATGAATCATGTTTGGGAATGATACAAGGGAGGTACCTTAGTTTCCCAACCCTGCTATTTGAAATGGACTAATAATAACTCTGTAATCATGCTCATCATGCATTGCATGTGCCTGGAAGATGTGGAGCACTGAGGAATGCAAGCATGCCGCGAACGTAAGATGGTGTCGCACGAGGGAGTGTGTGGTGAGGGCATACATCATGACTGCATTCATACTTGCATTAACAAGAGTATTTAGAATTTGTTGATTGTACTGCTTTATCATTACTGCTTGACTGAATTGATAACATGTTAACCTATACTTTATTGTTCCACTGAGTTGATCACTCACTCCCACGTTACGGGACGGTGTTCCGAACACCCACCACAGTTTGTCTGACTGCAGATGGCGACGCTACTCCTGAGGCGGAGCCAGACCTTTATGATGACAATGCTGCTTGTTCGTGTATGTTATATGCTGATGGCTTCAAGTGAGTCGTGTCTTAATTGACGGGATTACAGGGATGTTGACTAGATAACACTACACCTTTGGTACAATTTGAAATTATACTTGTAATTCATTAACCTGGTAACATTATCACACTCTGGAGACTCACCACTATTTTTATATTTTATATATCTATCACAGTCTTCCGCTTGCAATTTAACTGTCTCTGGAGTATGATATGTTGTTTTGGCTTAATCTCACTCATGTTCAATGCACTAATACAGACAACATTCAATCATCATTCATTTTGTTGCATAAGTGATGCGTTGGAACTCGAGAGTTGAGTTTATGCTCGACCCCCGATTTTCAGGGTGTTACACGTAAAATATATGATTTTGGGGTAGAACGAGCTACTTTAGCCAACCAACCCGAATTTGTGAAATACCGCTAAAGATGGATTAAAAAAGGCCCAGTCAACAACCAAAGTGATCTAAACCATCGGACCTGAAATCGGGCATATCTCGCAATCCGAAATGAGTTATCTAACCTAAAATATATGATTTTGGGGTAGAACGAGCTAGTTTTACCTAACGCCAAAGATGGATAAGAAAAGGCGCGGTTGACGACAGGAGTGATCTAGACCATCGGACCTTAAATCTGGAATGAGTTATCTGACGTAAAATAATTGATTTTGGGGTAGAACGAGCTACTTTAGCCAACCAGCCCGGCCAGGCCAGGTTACCTAAGTTAGATTTCCCAAATACCGGCAAAGATGGATTAGAAAAGCCCCGGTCAACGACAGATGTGATCCAGACCATCGGACCTTAAATCAGGCGTATCTCGCAATCCGGAATGAGTCGTCTGACGTAAAATAAATGATTTTGGGGTAGAACGAGCTAGTTTTGCCAAACGCAAAAGATGGATCAGAAAAGGCCTGGTCGATGACAAAAGTGATTCAGACCATCAGACCTTAAATCAGGCGTGTCTTGAAATCCAGAATGAGGTATTTGATGTAAAATACATGATTTTGGTGTAAAACGAGCTAGTTTAGCCTACCGCCAAAGATGGATCAGAAAAGGCCCGGTCGACGACAAAAGTGATCCAGACCATCGGACCTTAAATCGGGCATATCTCGCTATCCGGAATGAGTTATCTGATGTAAAATATATGATTTTAGGGTAGAACGGGCTACTTTAGCCTACCGCCAAAGATGGATCGAAAATGACTCAGTCGACGACAGAAGTGATCCAGACGATCGGACTTTAAATCGGGCGTATCTAGCAATTCGGAATGAGTTATCTGACGTAAAATATTTGATTTTTCGGTAGAATAAGCTACTTTAGCCAAACAACCCGGCCAAGCTGGCTTGCCCGAACCAGATTTTTGAAATACTGCCAAAGATGGATTAGAAAAGGCCCGGTCAACGAGAGAAGTGATCCAGGCCATCGGACCTTAAATCGGGCGTATCTCGCAATCCGGAATGAGTTATTTGACGTAAAATATATGATTTTGGGGTATAACAAGCTACTTTAGACAACCAACCCCGTAATGCCGGGTTGCCCAAGCCGGATTTACGAAATACGGTCAAAGATGGATTAAAAAAGGCCTAGTCAATGATAGAAGTGTATCCAGACCATCGGACCTTAAATCGGGCATATCTTGTAATCAGGAATGAGTTATCTGACGTAAAATATATGCTTTTGGGGTAGAACGGGCTAATTTTGCCTACCGCCAAAGATGGATCAGAAAATACCCGGTCGACTGCAGAAGTGATCCAGACCATCGGACCTTTAATCGGGCGTGTCTTGCAATCCGGAATGAGTTATCTGACGTAAAATATGTGATTTTAGGGTAGAACGAGCTACTTTAGCCAACCAAGTCGGCTAGGCCAAGTTGTCCAAGCTGGATTTCCGAAATACCGGCAAAGATGGATTAGAAAAGGCCCAGTCAACGACAGAAGTGATCCAGACCATCAGACCTTAAATCGGGCGTATCTCGCAATCTGTAATGAGTTATCTAACGTAAAATAAATGATTTTGGGGTTGAACGAGCTAATTTTGCTAAACGCCAAAGATGAATCCGAAAAGGGTCGGTCGACGACAGAAGTGATCCAGACCATCGAACCTTTAATTAGGCGTGTCTTGCAATCTAGAACGAGTTATCTTACGTAAAATATATGATTTTGGGGTAGAACGAGCTACTTTAGCCAACTAAGTCGGCTAGGCCAGGTTGTCCAAGCCGAAATTCTGAAATACCGGCAAAGATGGATTAGAAAAGGCCCGGTCTATGACAGAAGTGATCTAGACCATCGGACCTTAAATCCGGTGTATCTCACAATCCGAAATGAGTTATTTAATGTAAAATATATGATTTTGATGTAGAATGAGCTAATTTAGCCAATCAGGTCAGCTAGGCCAGGTTGTCGAAGCCGAATTTCTGAAATACCGTCAAAGATGGAATAGAAAAGGCCCGGTCAACGACAGAAGTGATCCAGACCATTGGACCTTATATCGGGCGTATCTCGCAATCCGGAATGAGTTATCTGACCTAAAATATATGATTTTGGGGTAGAACGAGCTAGTTTAGCCTATCGCCAAGGACGGATCAGAAAAGGCTCGGTCGACGACAGAAGTGATCTAGACCATCGGACCTTAAATCGGGCATATCTAACAATCCGGAATGAGTTATCTGATGTAAAATATTTGATTTTTGGGTAGAATGTCACGCTTAAAACTTGGAAACCGGGCTCACAGAATTCTCGATCGCCGAATCTGGTGCTGACAGCCTCCGTAATACCCCATTCTCGGCTCCCAGCATACATACGTCAGATTCCGATCCTGGGATCCTATAAGGAGGATTTTCCAACGTACACTTATCTTGTGATGAGCATGACCACAAGATTACCCAAATCACGAAGCCAACATCATCATCACATATCCACGAATATAATCATTTGAGTACAATGCTGAAAGGGAAATACATATATATATAAAATCAAAGCTCCAGAGGTCCGCTACATGCTCCAAGCTCATCGCTGCTGCAACCTAACATCACCTACACACATCTATCATGCATAAGCTTATAGAAAGCTTAGAGAGTGATGTAAGTGTGTGCACAAGGTAAGTGTCAAGTATTCAACGCAATGTCATAATCATACAATGTCGAAATAGGTGCAAGGTCATGAATCATATGTTATCAGAGTAAGCGAAAATACTGGCAAGTCCATGAGTCAAGTAATATCAGAATACGTGATACAGATAAACTATACAAATGAGGAGTCATAATGAACCAAATATCAGATGTCGAGAATGCGATGCAATATGCAGTTCCTGATGAGTTCAGGAATAGCGTCAGCCATATCTAGACCATATAAATACAGAAACACAGTAACCCAAAATGTCGTATGCCGCGGATGTAATGCAATATGTGGTGCGAATGGAATGACCATGCTGGAGTGTGAAGTCGGGATGATAGTACGTAATATCGCAGGCTATGGGGTCCATCACAAGGGACTTCTATCCAAATCAGTCCCATACCTAAATTTGGATAGTCAGACTCAATGTGGTAAACTCCTGATCTCAGGTTAGTCGCGCGCCCCAACCGAAATCCTGCCCATTGCAAAAGTTCACATAACAAATAGTTGCGCACCACCAGACCGAGTGGATAGTGAATGAATGAATGAATGAGTATGCAAATCCTGCTCAATAAGTCCACATATCAGTACGATTCATGTAACATCCCGGATTTTTGCCAACCTGGAATTAGACGTCCTTAGGCGATGGGTCAATCCTAACACAGGTTTAACTTCCCAAACGCTCAATTAAAGCCTCAAATCCCTTTTCAAACCATTTTCTTCACAAATCCCACCCTTCACTACCTTGTGCTTTCAATTTTCCAAAGCACTTTCGCCCTAGACACTAACTTAAACTAGCTAAGTAGTAAAACTTGGATCACCTTATATACAAACTACAAAGGCCTAAGTACCATCTCAAACAGAAATCTTACAGGACTAAATCCTTTAGAAATTAGGTGAGATTTAGCTAGTGTTAAACTAGAGTGCCTGTGAAATTAGCACCAATCACTTTAAATATGATCTGCAAGACCCAAAACTTATAGAATCATTGACGCTAGGTTACTCTAAAATCTAGGATCAATCTCATTACCCGGCTGCTCTCGGGAGCATCTCGAAACTCCGTATTGGATCTGGACCGTACGTCGGAAGTCTGATTAACATGAAGTTAAGGAATTAGGACCGCCTCGCTGGGCTTGACAACCATCTCGGAAATCAAATCCAGATAATGTCCCAGCGCTATTCGCTTGAGCTCGGAGTGAAGAGTGTGAGAAATGTGAAATTAATTCAAAATAAAATATCTTGAATAGTAATCTGGCACCACTCGCTTGCAGATCAGTATTAAGCAACCAGATCGTCAGAATCAAACCAAATTACACCATCGAATCAGGAGAAATTTTATACACATTTACATGTACTCGGAATCTCCGATCGAGATCCGCTGACCGTTGAAATGAAACTGGTCCGCCACGCATGATCTGGAAATTCCACTGAAATGAAAACTTAATAGAACGTAGATCCAGCATTAGTGAGCTTAAGTCCGACCTTTGGCTCAAGGAGGCCAGCCAGAAACCCTCTTTTGAGCTGAAACAATGCCGATTTAATTATAATGTAAGTATACTTTGAACATAAGTCTATTTCGGTGAATTTTTAGGCTATATAAGGACCTTAAACCCTCTTTCATGGCAGTCATACGAATTTGAGATTGAGAGAGAGAAAAGAGAGAGAAAAGAGAGAGAAAGTGTGGGAGCAGTGGGAGAATCTCCCTGCCACTCTTCCCTGCCGCTATTCGGGCTCCACCGCCTGATTCTCTTCGCTTTCCCGGCGTTTCCGGCGTTATTTCTAGGTAAGAAACTCTAACCCTAATATGTTTTGGGGTTTAGACAGTTGTAGGTTATGAAATAGCTAACCTATTTCGTTCTATAGGTTGTCAAACTGCCGAATACGGAAGCTTAGCAAACCTATCGACTCCGTTACAATTCTACGACAAAAGGTGCGGACTTTAGGTGTATAGGTTATAGTTTTCAACGCTTTCAATGTCAGATAATGATAGATTCATGATCTGCATGCAATTGCACATGTACAAAGTGCTGTCTGTTTTCCGTTTCGATTAAAGATGAAAAATATGGAATTCTACATACTCTAGGTATTTGTAGAAAGTACGGTATACGTATATTTTTGGAAATGTGTTTGACATGTTTATTTGTTATATGGATATACGATATATGGATAAAATACTTATTTGGCAAAAGGATTCGCCTAAATACATGTTTTACTTATATACACTATGTATGTTGAAATTGCGTATTCTAGAAAATACTGTATACGTATAAATTTTGGAGATGTATTTATCATGATTATTTGTTGTAGTAATATATTATACATGGATAAAATACTCGCTTGGCTAAAGGATAGCCCTAATACATGTTTTGCTAACATACACCATGTATGTTGTAATAGTGTATTCTAAGTGTTTGTGAAAATGACTGAATGAGTATATAATTCTCATTCGTGCTCGCCATGACTACTTGTCATGGATTCATGATTGTTGTATTGGTGATACCCCTTTGACGAAAGGATTTGCCATAAATCACGCCACGGCCAATATACACTATATATGCTAAAATGTGTGGCCCAAGTATTTGTGGAAATGACTGAATAAATATGGAACTTGGATTCCTGCTTGCCATGACTATCCGTCGTGGGTGTACGCGTGTTATGATTGGGGCAATTCCCTAGTGAAAGGATTTGGCCTAATGCCTATGTGATCGACATATGTCATGTATGTTGATGTATGTTTGTTTAAGTGTTTCTTGAAATGTCTAAATGAGTAGTAGCTAGCAAATTGTAATGTATAAGGGTGTTGAGATATGATTCTCAACCTCTTTTAACTATGTGTATGATCTCCTTGGATAGTTGTGTGATTAGGAATTGAACATGTACAAACTCATGCTTGTGTTGTGATTCATAACATGCTCAACTGCTTTATGATTTTAACTATGTAATGCATATGTTTAAATTTATATTTACGTTGTATGATCCGTCATGGGTGATGGGGGAGTGGAGCAATGAGTGCGTGCAACAGCCCTGGCAGCCCTAAACGGATAATACCAGACCTTGATTGTATGAGTTGAATCTTGATCCACCACTACTTTATCTATCTGCACTTGATTGTGTTTGGGGCTATGATTATAGTCCAGACAATCGGTACCAGAATTTCATTCGTGGCTGTGATTCATTTGTCACGTGAGATGTGTTCGACGAACCCGAGTCGTACTTCGGTTGACGATAGTGGTTGGCCACGCGAAGTGCTTATGCACTTCATGTCGTTCAACTTGTTGTGTGCTCGAGCTAGCCGAGCTCGTCAAGTAACCCGATCTGTCTTATGTATGTTCACCATGTTTGGACGCTACTGCTTGAACCTAGGGTACCATACTTACCAGTGAAATCTCTTTTAACCATGGTACCTCGATCCGCTAAGACTCATGAGCCAGGCATGGTGGTATGGGACACCGTGGTCGAGCTGTCGGCCTATGCTAGGGCCACGTGCCTCCCCGTAGTAACCATTGAGCAACCAAACTCATGAGCCGAATACGGTGGTATGGGACACTGTATTCGAGCGGTCGACACTTACGGCGAGAGCCGAGTACGGTGAGACCTGTACTCGTGCTGACAGGCGACGAGTCATCTGTAGTGTCTTCGAGTATACTCCAAGGTCTGTGATTGGCGACGAGCCCTTCACAGCAAGTAGAGTATGAGTTGAGCCGAGTACGGTGAGACCTGTATTCGAGCTGACGGCCAGTGATTGAGCAGAGTACGGTGAGACCTATACTCGAGCTGATGGTCAGCAATTGAGCCGCATACGGTGAGATCTGTATCCGTGCTGACGGGTGACGAGCCCTTTGCGATGCCTTCGCGATGCCTCTCGAACCATAATACCGTATAAGATTAACTAGGATTGACGACCCTAGAATGGATCATGTTTGGGAATGATACAAGGGAGGTACCTTAGTTTCCCAATACTGCTATTTGAAATGAACTAATAATTACTCGATAATCATGCTCATTATCGCACTGCATGTGCCTGGTAGATGTGGAGCACTGAGGGATGGATGCATTCGCGAACGTAAGATGATGTCACATGAGGGTGGTTTGGCAAGGGCATACATCATGTCATTTCATACTTGCATTAAATAAGAGTAGTTAGAATTGTTTGATTGTACTGCTTTATCATTACTGCTTGACTGAATTGATAACATGTTAACCTATGCTTTATTGTTCCACTGAGTTGATCACTCACTCCCACGTTACGGGACGGTGTTGTACACACCAACCAGATTTGTTGAGTTTCAGGTGATGGCGATGCTTGTGAAGCAGAGCCGGACTACTTCTATGATGATAGGAGGAGTTCTCCTATCTGTATCTCTCTGGCAGGTCAATGAAGACCTGATATTGTATTGACGGGGCTATGGTACTTGGGATAGGAGACATTACACTTCCTCACATTTGGTATACTTTAGAACTGTACTTGTAATTATTTAACCTGGTAATGTTATCACACTCGACTCATCATAGTTTATATATTTTATCTATCTATCACAGTCTTCCGCTTGCAAATTTAACTGTCTCTGGAGTATGATATGCTATTTTGGCTTAATCTCACTCATGTTCAATGCACGAATACAGTCAACATTCAATCATCATTCATTTTGTTGCATAAGTGATGTTCTGGAACTCGGGAGTTGAGTTTATGCTCGACCCCTGATTTTTAGGGCGTTACAGTTCATCTCTAGGATCATCACCGGGATTTAGTACACTCTAAATGACATTGCCGCTCTCCCAGCCGCACAGTCCAAGTGAGCGTAAGAAACCTCACTATCCGCCTGGCCAATAGTCTGTCAATACTTATGCGGCACGTCGATAGCGGACCCATTCCTTGAGCTGGTCAGATTCAGCCTAGCAATGCCCCCTATGCTCAGGCGGGTAAAGCCACACCCCCTCCCAACCGACAACGACACAGTGAGAGACGCGGCCTCCTGGTATTCGGCACTCGGGCGCTCATGTATCCACTCGGTTTCGACGTTGGGGCGTCCTCTGGTACCAAGAGGGTTTTAGGAATTTTCACCCAGGGCCATCTATGGCAGCCCGATGCTCGAACCAAACATTTCTGGTGTCTCATCTGGCCACCCACGATATGCATGTGGAGGCTACGACCCTGATGTCGCTAGGACGTACAATAATCATAATGCAAGATGCATGATTCATACAATCCAGTCATGCATCAATCCTGCGCATACCGTGCACTCATGTGAGATAACCTCCGCCTATCAGGGAGTCTCATAACAACATGTTCAATGACGTATGCAATAATCAACCACATCTCATAACAAGCATGCAGATGATGCGTATGGGCATGTATCATGATGCTATGCTGTCACATACTCATAATCGATATCAATAATCGGCATCGACAATCGACCTCAACAATGTGGACATTTAACCAACATTGCGCTCAAGGAATGACCCACATCGAGCCTAACATATAGTGGACCCATGGCCTCACACAAGACCAAATATACAACACAGTGGGCCTTACTCAAGAGCTTAATACACATCACAATGGGCATTTCACATGGGCCTAACATACAGCACAATGGGCTCCATCGCCTGACCCTCAAATACATCACAGCGGCCCTCATCACATAGACTTCATATTCATCACATAGGCTCAAAACATGAGCCAAATATACATCACAATGGGCCTCAACTACGAGTTGCATATACTCCATATAGGCCTTGACAATCGGCCTCGACAATTGAAATTGATACTCGGACTCGGCCTCGACAATCGGAGTCGGCCTCGATACTTAGCCTCGACAATTGGGATTGATCGATAATCAGAAACGGCAAATTGGTCACGTCAATCGGAATCGACAATCGGCCATGAAAATAGGGATTGATCGATAATCAGAATCGGCAAATCGGTCACGTCAATCGGAATCGATCGATAATCAGAGTCGGCAAATCGGTCACGACAATCGGGATCGATCGATAATTAGAATCAGCAAATCGATCACGACAATCAAATCGATCGATAATCAGAATCGGCAAATCGGTCACGACAATTGGGATCGATCGATAATCAGAGTCGACAAATCGGTCACGACAATCGGGATCGATCGATAATCAGAGTCGGCAAATCGGTCACGTTAATCGGAATCGGCAATCGGCCACGACAATCGGGATCGATCGATAATCAGAATCGGCAAATCGGTCACGTCGATCGGAATCGGCTCGGTCACGACAATCGAGATCAATCGATAATCAGAATCCACAAATCGATCACGTCAATTGGAATCGAAAATTGACCACGACAATCGGAATCGGCTAAACATATAGTGGGCCCACGGTCTCACACAAGGGCCTAATGTACATTATCATGAGTCTCACTCAAGGGTCAAATATACATCACAATAGGCCTCGGCACATGGGCCGTAAATATATCACGTTAGGCCTTGTCCATGAGCCTCGAATACATCACAATGATCACAACCATGGGCCTCTCATACATGACATCGGGCCTTGCCATTTGGGCCGAAAATACATCACAATGGGCCACAACCCATAGGCCTTAATACACAACGGGTGGGCCCTACACATGGGCCTCATATGCATCAAATGGGCCTTAAATATACATTACAGGTGGGCCTCAAATATACATCACAAGTGGGCCCTATCACATGGCCGGGCGATGTGGATGAATCAGATCCATCAAGGTGGGACGGACAGAAGGACAGCATGGACATAAAATACATACATCATGGTGGAGTCCTCATCACCGTCCAAACACATCCAGCACCGTCCAGATCAATGAACAAATACATCGAGGTGGTCCCATCTGGCAAAACAGGTGGATGACTTGGGTAAAACACATATCAGGGTGGATTTCCAGGTGGGGGACCATCCCGCGGTCACACGTGTTGACAGTGGACGTAACAGACTTCACATGGATCCCATTGTCACACGTGTCACATGTGTGGACAACACATAATGCAAGGTGGGGTCCCATGTCAATTGGATGAACGGTGATACAAAACATATACTTCAAAGTGGGCCCCCAAGTACGGACGACGTTGATGAAACCCATACAGAATGGTGGACCCCACCGTCCGGCCCATCTGAACGGTGCAGGTGTACCTATACCCAACCTGCTTCCACATCAAAGTAGGCCCCACGTGGTGGTTGGGTCCCCACCGTCCCCAAACAATGGACGGTGGAGATGGCCCACACATAACGTTAGAGGTGGGCCTCACATCTGAGCACATCACGGTGGGCAGCCAGTATAAAACACATATAGCACGGTGGGTCCCATGTAGGGCCCACCATATAATTTATATATATACACTCCATCATCCAGCGTCCAGCGTAATGGACGGCCTGGATATGGATATCATCAAGTGGGGTCTAGCACATCCCATGATCTAAAAGCAGATGGATAGAGGATAAAATACATCACGGTTGGCCCTTATTAGCCGTCCGTTCAAATGGAAGGTGTAAATATAGGATACATACAGTAACGTGGGTCCATCCCACACGTGCAGCACGTGTGGGTGGGCCCCACACACATGCCATGAATGGAAAGCGTGAAATATACAATGCATATGTATATATGTATATAATAATATAATGTAATAATATAATATTATATTATATTAGAAGAACCCAGCGTCCAGACCCTCTGGACGCTGGACGGATGTTGTGGATCTAGGTGGGTCCCACAGCATCATGCAGACGTCACTGCAGCTGCTACATGTATGGTGGGACCCACAGATAGACGGTCTGGATGGCACCGTCCTAGCTGGACGGTGCAGATATAGCACATACATCAAGGTGTGCTCCACACGGCTGGGTGAAACGCATGAATGGTGGGTCCCACGGCTGCTGAACAGCGTGGAATACAACATCAGTGGACCCCACAGCTTCTGACGTGCAGGGCAGCAGCAGCTGCATGCTGCATAGGACCCAGCAGATGAACGGCTGGATTACACGTACATGCATCAAGGCCCCACCGTCCATTGCTGGACGGTGTGGCATAGACACAAACATCAGGGCGGGCTGTACATGCAGATGGACGGTCATGGCCTCACACATACGTCAAGGGTCCACACGTGCGGACCCACCATCGATTGGAGGAGTTGGCCAGAGTCTTGCCACGGTGCAGATTTAACAAATACATCAAGGTGGGCAGATCTCCACCGTCCAAATCTGCTGGACGGTGTAGATTTAATACATATATCAAGGTGGGCAGATCTCCATAGAGGGCCACATGTCCCGACATCACAACAGGCCGGGATGGTTTAAATGGTAGGCGTCCAATCAAAACCGTTGCCTGCTGGAAGGTGCGGTCCAGCTGAGATTTGAATCTACTTTATTTTATTTTATTTTTATGCATTTATTTATTTATTTTTGAACTCACATCCTTAACACGGGCTGGAGAATTGAAGGTAAACATCTCAGTGGAGCCCACACCAAGCCACACGCTATGGGCCACACAGATGGACGGTTCGGATATAACACATACAGTAGGTGGGGTCCTTGCACGTTGCATGTGCTGGTGCGACCCCAAGGTAAATGTAATTAACACCTTTTATTTGAGGAGGATGGTAAATCAATAAAGGTTTTCAACCACCGTTGTTCCCAACGGTGTGGCCCACCAGAGATTGAGATCTACCTAAAATTTCAGCCCATGGCCTAGAACGGTGTGGAAAATCAGATGGACAGAGAGGATCTTCCATGAGTATTACATGGGCCCCACTGCAAAAAAAAAAAAAAAAAAAAAAATGAGTTGGGAGAACGGGTGAACTGAGTTGATTTGTCACATATGTCTCTCCAAATGGACGGTCTGGATATAATACATGCATCATCAACTGGGCCACGTCCATCAGGGAAAAAGAGACGGGAGTAGAGAGATAGGGGAAGGGAGAAAGAGAGAGAGAAGCACCCATCATAGATCTCTTCTTCCTTCTTCCACCAATGCATGCTAGAGCTCCAAGGAGAGAGTTTCAACGTTGGAGATGAATCTTGGATGGTAGGATTGAGTGGTATGAAGGTGGGCCATACAAGCTCTCCCATGGAAACTTGCTTGGACGTGGGAAGCTTGCTTGGAGAATGAGAGAGATGAGAGAGAGAGAGAGAGAGAGAGAGAGAGAGAGAGAGAGAGAGAGAGAGGTGTAAGAGAGAGATGGGTGTGATGGGTGTGATGTGTACTCGTATAAGAGAGTTGACTTTAGGGGAGGGGTGGTTGTACTTGGGGATGGGTGAGTGATGGAGTATGATGTGTACTTTGATTGATGGGATTGATTCTCTCAAGATGGCGTTTTCCTCAAACTGAACGCGGGCCCACATCTCCTGACCAGAGTATCGCCTCAGCGCGTAATACGCGGCATCGGAACCCGGCGCGACACAGTCGCAATGATACAAGTCTCGGATTAAGCTGACTCAGATCTACGGGATACGACTTAAGGTCGCACGCAAATGTCGACTATAGGTCGCAGGTTGCCGGAATTCGTCGGGAAGGATCGCGGGAGTTTACGAAATGGTACGGGCTAGGGTACGCGTCTTACAGCTCAAACGTCGACTATAGGTCGCGGGTTGCTGGAATTCGTCGGGAAGGATTGCGGGAGTTTACGAAACGATACGAGCTAGGGTACGGGTCTTACATAGAATGAGCTACTTTAGCCAACCAAGTCGGTTAGGCCGGGTTGCCCAAGCCGGATTTACGAAATACGGGTAAAGATGGATTAGAAAAGGCCCGGTCAATGACAGTAGTGATTCAGATCATTGAACCTTAAATCTGGCGTATCTCGCAATCCGGAATGAGTTATCTAACCGAAAATATATGATTTGGGGGTAGAACG
Source organism: Magnolia officinalis (assembly GCA_021015155.1). Lineage (NCBI taxonomy): Eukaryota > Viridiplantae > Streptophyta > Magnoliopsida > Magnoliales > Magnoliaceae > Magnolia > Magnolia officinalis. The sequence continues at coordinate 24,400 of JAJHSJ010002753.1, forward strand.
ACCTAGTTTAGCCTACTGCTAAGGACGGATCAGAAAAGGCCCGGTCAACGACAGAAGTGATCTAGACCATCGGACCTTAAATCGGGCGTATCTTACAATACAAAATGAGTTATCTGATGTAAAATACATGATTTTTGGGTACAACGAGCTAGTTTAGCTTATCACCAAAAATGGATCAGAAAAGGCCCGGTCGACAACAGAAGTGATCTAGACTAACGGACCTTAAATCGGGCGCATCTCGCAATACAGAATGAGTTATCTAACGTAAAATATATGATTTTGGGGTAGAATGAGCTATTTTAGCCAACCAAGTTGGCTAGGTTGGGTTGCCCAAGCCGGATTTTCAAAATACCGGTAAAGATGGATTAGAAAAGGCCCGGTCAACGATAGTAGTGATACAGATCATCAGACCTTAAATCGGGTGTATCTCGCAATCCAGAATGAGTTATCTGATGTAAAATATATGATTTTGGGGTAGAACAAGCTACTTTAGCCAACCAACCCGGCTATGCTGGGTTGGCCTAGCCGGATTTGCGAAATACCACTAAAGATGGATTAGAAAAGGCCTGGTCAATGACACAAGTGATCCAGACCATCGAACCTAAAATCGGGTGTATCTCGCAATCCATAATGAATTATCTGACCTAAAATATATGATTTTGGGGTAGAACGAGCTAGTTTAGCCTACCTCCAAGGACGAATCAGAAAAGGCCCGGTCGATGACAGAAGTGATCTAGACCATCGGACCTTAAATCGGGCGTATCTTACAATTCGGAATGAGTTATCTGATTTAAAATATAAGATTTTTGGGTAGAAGGAGCTAGTTTAGCCTACCGCCAAATATGGAACAGAAAAGGCCTAGTTAAAGACAGAAGTGCTCAAGACCAACGAACCTTAAATCGGGCGTATCTCGCAATCCGGAATGAGTTATCTGACGTAAAATATATGATTTTGGGGCAGAACGAGCTACTTTAGCCAACCAACCTGGCTAAGTGTAACAACCCGACTTTTCAGGACCCGAGTACACGACCCGTTTCCCAAAAACCCGAGTGTTAACCTTAAAGGATGGTCAAATATATATTTTTTTTCTTCTTTTTTTATCAGAGTAAGCAGATGAGCGTAGAATGGACAAGTAAGCATAAAGGAAAGTTCTATTATCATTTAGAATGTACAAAAGAGTGCCCATAATGACTTATACAAACCAATGTCTCCAAAATAATAAATACAAGAATTACATGATTTAAATACATGAGAAATAATAGAATGCATGTGGAATTGAGCCTTCAGACCCCTCAGCTCCCCAGAGTAGATACAGTCATGCAACCTCGGCGAGCTGAACCCGGCTCCTTATCAGCCCGAACCTGAAAATCACTTATGCCACCCATGCTACCTGTACGGTTATATATTTGATGGATGAGTGGCCAACTCAGTGTGAATTCCCCTCAAGATTACACACCACCGCATTAGGTAAGAAATAGTATAAAACATCTAGACAGCCAAAACAAAGTAAATGCAGTCTTATTAGATGTATGGATGCGTGAATGCAATCATCGCCCCGGAGATGCTCATCCGTGCGGACAGTGGGCCGTCACCCATGCAATCATCGAACCTGGGAAAATCATCCAGTCGGAACAATCGATAGTCAGTGGTCTGGGAGCTAGCGAAACGATACCCCAGTGGTCCTTGGGGCACGTGCTACAACATCCAGAATTAGCCACCCGTCATCGTCAATATGCTATGGATGCATGATTAGCCAAACCGTTATTATTTCAATTACAACCAGCCAGTTTAATAAGCTCAATGGTCACTACGGGGAGCTCAGAGCCCAGCGTAGGCCGACAGCTCAGGCATAGTGTCCCATTCAACCATCCCTGGCTCATGAGGCTACCATCTTAGGATGTTTAATGGAAACCCATCGAGTAGTGGCCAATCATATTACAGTATATGGGGCTTACCATCGCATGGTTGTACAGTGTAAAACATCGAACCCATATAGGAAAAATATCAAATAAAACCACATAGGGCAAATATCAAAATATGCCACATAGGGCGAATATCAAAACCATACGATGAAAACCATCCTTAAAAATCGTTGGGTACAACAACCCTGGATGGTAGGCCCACATCAATGATCCATCTAGATCACCACCCAATAACCACCACATCGAAGGTCCATTACAATCACAACTAATCAAGTTACATCCCAAGTATGGGTGTACATTTATAGGTGGGGTTTTCCACTAATGTACCAGTTTAAAGTCCATAAGCGATACACAAGCATGAACAAATATACAGGATGAACATTAAGCAAGCAATATAGCAATTTAATTTCCACCAGCTAACACATGTGATTATAAGAGGGAGATATCAATTATGAATTTAGATAAAAACTATAACTTAAGCTAATGAGAAGATGGAAAGCTCAAGGGGAAGAATCATCACCTTATACTTGGAATCGCCTACTAGTGTCGCAAAGTGCTTGGGCCTTTAGAATTTAATCCTACCACAAATCATGAACTTGTACAATTAGATCCAAGTTCTATGCACTACCTAGGGCTGAAGATCATAACCTAGGGTCATCTTTTAGGATTTTAATGTGGAATTAGGGCTTTATCCTAGAATCTAGCCCCATACTTGGATTTTAGGATTTGAACTCTACTTGACACATTAGTTAGAATTAAATCCTAATAATTACAAGAATACTCTTAGCGTTAGTGTTATAATTTATATTAGTTAATATGTTAACAAGGATGGTTTATAACTCCATATTTAAACATACCTATATTTTCTAATGTTCTTGTAATGACTTATAATCCCTTACAAATGATACAAGTAATAATAACAGTAATTTTATCAAACATGATATAATAAGGACTAACACTCAACACTCATACTAACAAAAAAATTTGTATTAATTCCATGAGGAAGGTGATTATATTATCTGATGATGATGATTGTAACTATCAATAGAAATGTTTAAAGGTGAAGAATAAAACACTTATAGTTAACAATTTTAATATGTCTGTAATAGCTAATTATAAGCGATTCATTAAAGGTTAATCATGCTTAATATTAGTACCCTATCAATGATAATTACGGTAACACAAATAATTATAATCAAAATAAATTTAATATGGAAGGAGGAGGTAGACTCACCTAGGTCGACTCAGTGGTTCAACTTGGCTTCAATCCGAACCGACAACCCGCTTTGCAACTCAACTTCGCTCAATTGAGTTGAACCAGCGAGTCAACTCAGCCCAGTTAACTCAGTGTTCCTAAGCACCACTATTCCACTCTCTTTCACTTCCCTCTTCTTTCTTCTTCCATTCTCTCTTTCCCTCATGCTAGAAATCCAGCCCAACTTGACTCGACTAGATCTGGTTTCGGCTGAGTCAACTCAACAGCCTTAGTTTCCATCTCTATCTCCCTACTCCCCTCTCCATTTTCTTCATCTTCTTTCTTTCCCTTTTTTTTTTCCTCTGCTAGAGCTCCAGCAACACTCGAACCAGCACACCAGCAGGGTCCCATGCCTAACCCAGACCCAACTCAGGCGGACTCGGCAGCCTGGTTCGACAGCGGCGGTGGCAGCTGCACACCCCTTCTCCCTCGTTTCCTTCTTTCCTCTCTATTCTCTTTCTCTGCTGATCCCTTCCTCTCCGTCCTTCTTTCACTCTACTTCCCATCTGCTGGAACCCCAGACGGCCTGAAACGAAGCTCAACTGAACCCGACCCAAACTCGGACCAAGTCCGGGTGTTGCACGACGGCAGTGGACTGGTGCAGTCGCACCACTCACTCCTCCATTCTTTCTGATTTCATTTCTTTCTTCTTCTCCTTTCTTCTTTCCTTCTCTTTCTTCTGGAATGGCCTGAACCGAACCAGGACTCGGCCAGAACCTACTGCATCTCGAGCTGGTGCAGCAGCAGCGAGTGCAACAGCTGCTGCACCACTCTCTCTCTCTCATTCTCTCCCTTTTCTTCCTTCTCCCCATTTCTTTCTCTCCCTCACCATTTCGCTTTTCTTGTCACTCTCAACAGGGTCTGGACGAGGCCAAACCAGGGCCCAAAATGCAGGCGCTCGAACTGCTCCTCAGTGGAGAAGAAGGCGGCCATTAATGGCGTCTTCGTCACCACTGATCCTTCCCTCAATCTATTCCTTCAGATGGTCTGTATGGATCCTACGAAACTTGAGGATAAGCTTTCATGAGCTTGAAGGGGGTTTGGGTGGTGGGTTCGGATTTGGGAGGAAAGAGTGACCGTTTTGGTTTTTGTTGTGGAGAAAAGAAGAAAACCTAAGTTAGCTGGAATGGACGGTTGAAAAGGCTCTGTTTGGGACGGCCTGGATGAGCTCTTTCTTGCTCACGCGGATCGCTGAGCTGGAAGAAACAAAGCTTTCCATTTTTGGAAAGAGAAGAAACACAACCAGCCCTATTGTGCCTGTGCTCGTGGTCACACGTGTGCGAGACAGTTGGTGAAACTGGACAGGGTTTGGTCTTCCCCATGTCCTCAACGAGATGGACGGTTTGGATCGGTCGATCCAATCACGGAGGTGGGCCACAGAGTAACGCACAGGGACGGCTCGTTTTAAAAGAGCGTGGGCGGGAGGAATTTCAAAAGGAATGAAATTCCTTTCTTTTTTTGGTTTTGCACGGTCAGAGCCAGTTTGACTGGATTGGCCATACGGGTGCGGCGTGAGTGTACACCCACTGTGTACACGCAGTGAGGATCTGGATCGATCCACTCCGTTCATTCATTTTGGTGGCTCTCATTAGGGTCCTGCCCAAAGGATGAGGCAGATCCAAGTCTTAGGCGGGCCGTATACACCAAGTAATAATAAATATAATGTATATATAGCTTGTACATTACATTTATATTTTATATTAATGAGTATTTGTTTTCTTTGAAATATTATATATGTATATACATACATGTATGTTTTTCCTTTTTCATATATATGATATTAATTATTCAATGTGTACTATAATTAATTTATGTAATATTCTTATATATTTATTGTAATAATATTAGTAAATAAAGTCTTAGATTATATCATAAAAAATATATTTTTATATTTGTTTAGTACAAGACATTAATAGTTATAAGTAAGTATTTATTTACAATCACCAACATTTACAAGATGTTTTTGTAATTATACATGCACATATAGTATAGTAAAATTAATATTAAGTAATACAAATTTCATTATAGTATATAATATAGTATGACGTGTAATACATTGCATTTATTTTACACTTTATATAAATAATTATGTATCAATTAATAACGTATTTAATTTGAAATATTATCTATATGTGCATTTATGTATGTTATTTTATTTTTTTCCAAATCGGTTCTTGAGTTAGTGGGGTCCACTGATGGTAGGGATCATCCCATATGGAGTGGTGAGATCTGTTGATACTAATCCTAGTTGGGACGTGCTTGTTTTAGGAGGAAGAAACGGAGGTAGTTCGTTTTGAATTTGAATACAAACTTATTACGGAAGGGTTGCCAGTTTGGAGAGTCATGACTTACTGTAGCATTAAGTAGGGTCCACTTGTGATGGGCTATTGGGAAATCCATTCCCTCCATCGGTTTTGTAGGGTCACGTTAGGGTATAGCTGTGAATATGGAGATGATCGAAAGCTCATCTTGAAAGTCCTCTTAACGGACACCGATATGGACTTGATCTTAATTGACGGTCCACGTCCAATGATCGGGGCCCAATTTTGGGGAAAAATGTGTAGTCAAGATAGGTGAATGGTTGGACGAAACTTGGTGGTTGATCGATGGTGGGAAAAGGCTAGATCTGAAATATCACCTTTTGCGTCAAAAGGAAGGAACTGGCTTCAGCGTTCAATGGTATAGGATCATAGATCGGGGTCCAAAATTTGTACGATGTTGTAGTCATATGAGATCAAGGTGTGGTCAAATTTTGAGGTTTGATGGACGGCAGAAAATTGCTAGATCTGAAGATCTAGATTTATAGGGAGTTGATAAGCTCGAAAGGATAACTTCTCGCCTAAGAAAAGGCCTACCAAGGTGGGGTCCTCATACTTCACCCTTGGTCCATGTGATGGGCAATCCAAGTCATTCTTATGAAGGGAAATATCCAACTACAACTACCCATGAGGTTCATTCACTCAATGGACACCAAAATCAACGGTTAAGGGGCTGATCTGTCGATTAGGTCACTTTTACAATGATCTAAGGGCTGAAATTTGACGTGTATGGTTAATTTATGATACATAGGCATGGTACAAATTTTCACATTAAACAGATAATGGGAACCAAGTGATATAGGATTCAGGGGTCTAGGTTAGTGGCATTTTTGTAATTATTGCCGATCTAAGATTTTCGTGAAATCTAATGGTTCTACATGGTCCTATGCCCATTTATAAATAATTCTTACAAAATGACTCACATCTAACTCATTATAGATAAAGAGTTATTCACAAATTTAGTCAAGGGAAAGTACGTACACATGATCAACGGTTGGATGACTTGATTTATGGATGGAGATCATTCTTAATTGGTCTGATTCATATTAGAAGATGGATGTAGGGTTAGGTTGGCTACTTAGGTACCTTATATGTATACATAATAGGTTAAATTCAATGTAACACTCGAGTACTGAAAGTGTGGGGTGTTACACTAAGCTAGGTTCCCCCAGCCGAATTTACGCAATACCGGCTAAGATGGATTAGAAAAGGCCCGGTCAACAACAGAAGTGAACTAGATCATCGGACCTTAAATCGGACGTATCTCGCAATCCGGAATGAGTTAGCTGACGTAAAATATATGATTTTGGGCTACAACGAGCTACTTTAGCCTACCGCCAAAGAGGGATCAGAAACGGCCCGGTCGACGACAGAAGTGATCTAGACCTTCGTATTTTAAATTGGGCGTATCTCGCAATCCGGAATGAGTTATCTAACGTAAAATATATGATTTTGGGGTAGAACGAGTTACTTTAGCCTACCGCCAAAGATGGATCAGAAAAGGCCCGGTCGACGACAGAAGTGATTCAAACCATCGGACCTTAAATCGGGCGTGTCTCGCAATCCAGATTGAGTTATCTAATGTAAAATATATGATTTTGGGGTATAACGAGCTAGTTTAGCCTAACGAAAAAGATGGACCAGAAAAGGCCCGGTTGACGACAGAAGTGATCTAGACCCTCGGACCATAAATCGAGCGTATCTCGCTATCTGGAATGAGTTATCTGACGTAAAATATATGATTTTTGGCTAGAACGAGCTACTTTAGCCAGCCAACAAGGCTGGGAATGAGTTATCTGACGTAAAATATTTAATTTTCGGGTACAACAAGCTACTTTAGCCTACCGCCAAAGATGGTTCAGAAAAGGCCTGATCGACGACAAAAGTGATACAAACCATCGGACCTGCAATCGGCCATGTCTCGCAATAAGGAATGAGTTATCTGACGTAAATATAGACCAACGGACCTTAAATCGGGCGTATCTCGCAAAGACGGAATGAGTTATCTGACAGAAGTGATCTAGACCAACGGACCTTAAATCGGGCGTATCTCACAATCAGGAATGAGTTATCTGACGTAAAATATATGATTTTGGGGTAGAATGAGCTACTTTCGCCAACCAAGTCGGTTAGGCCGGGTTGCCCAAGCCGGATTTCCGAAATACTGGTAAAGATGGGTTAAAAAAGGCTCGGTCAACGACAGTAGTGATCCAGATCATTGGACCTTAAATCGAGTGTATCTCGCAATCCAGAATGGGTTATCTGACGTAAAATATATGATTTTGGGGTAGAACAAGCTACTTTAGCTAACCAACCTGGCTATGATGGGTTGGCCAACCCGGATTTGCGAAATACCACTAAAGATGGATTAGAAAAGGCTCAGTCAACGACAGAAGTGATCTAGACCATCGACCTTAAATCGGGCGTATCTCACAATCCGGAATGAGTTATCTGACCTAAAACATATGATTTTGGGGTAGAACGAGCTAGTTTAGCCTAACACCAAAGATGGATCAGAAAAGGCCCGATTCACGACATAAGTGATCTAGACCATCAGACCTTAAATCTGGAATGAGTTATCTAATGTAAAATAATTGATTTTGGGGTGAACGAACTACTTTAGCCAACCAACCGGGCCAGGCCAGGTTACCTAAGCTGGATTTCCCCAATACCACCAAAGATAGATTAGAAAAGCCCCAGTCAACGATAAAAGTGATCCAGACAATCGGACCTTAAATCGGGTGTATCTCGTAATCTGGAATAAGTCGTCTTACGTAAAATATATGATTCTGGGGTAGAACGAACTACTTTAGTAAACCAAACCCGCTACGCTGTGTTGCCCAAGCCGGATTTGCGAAATACCGCTAAAGACGGATCAAAAAAGGCCCGGTCAACGACAGTAGTGATCCAGACCATCGGACATTAAATCGGGCATATCTCACAATCCGAAATGAGTTATCTGATGTAAGATATATGATTTTGGGGGTAGAACGAGCTACCTTATCCTACCACCAAAGATGGATCAGAAAAGGCCTGGTTACCGCCAGAAGTGATACAGACCATCGGACCATCAATCGGGCGTGTCTCGTAATCCGGATTGAGTTATCTGACATAAAGTATATGATTTTGATGCGGAACGATCTACTTTAGCCAACCACCTAAGATGCATCAGAAAAGGCCCGGTCGACGATAGAAGTGTTCTAGACCATCGGACCTTAAATCGAGCATATCTCGCTATCCAGAATGAGTTATTTTGGTGTAGAACGAGCTACTTTAGCCAACCAACCCCACTATGCGGGGTTTCTCAGCCGAATTTGTGAAATACCGCCAAAGACGGATTATAAAAGGTCTGGTCAATGACAGAAGTGATCCAGACCATTGGACCTTAAATCGGGCGTATATTGCAATCTAAAATGAGTTATCTGACGTAAAATATATGATTTTGGGGTAGAACGAGCTAGTTTAGCCTACCGCCAAAGATGGATCAGAAAAGGCCTGGTCCATGACAGAAGTGATACCGCCCATCGGACCTTCCATCTGGTGTGTCTTGCAATCCGAAATGAGTTATCTGACATAAAATATATCATTTTGGGGGAGAACAATCTACTTTGGCCAACCGCCAAAGATGGATCAGAAAAGGCACGATTGACGATAGAAGTGATCTAGACCATCGGACCTTAAATCGTGCGTATCTCGCTATCCGGAATGAGTTATCAGACATAAAATATACGATTTTGGGGTAGAACGATCTATGTTAGCCTACCGTCAAAGATGGAACAGAAGAGGCCCGATCGACGACAGAAGTGATCTAGACCATCGGACCTTAAATCGGGGGTATCTAACAATCCGGAATGAGTTATCTGACGTAAAATATATGATTTTGGGGTAGAACGAGCTAGTTTAGTGTACCGCCAAAGATGGATCAGAAAAGGCCCTATCGACAACATAAGAGATCTAGACCATCGGACCTTATATCGGGCGTATTTCGCAATCTGGAATGAGTTATCTGATGTAAAATTTAAGATTTGGGGTAGAACGAGCCACTTTAGCCAACCAACTCGGCTAGGCTAGGTTACCCAAGACGAATTTACGAAATACCGCCAAAGATGGATTAGAAAAGGCCCGATCAACGACAGAAGTGATCCAGACCATCGGACCTCGAATCGGGCGTATCTCGTAATCTGGAATGAGTTATTTGATGTAAAATATATGATTTTGGGGTAGAACGAGCTACTTTAGCCAACCAACCTAGCAATGCTGGGTTACCCAAGCCGGATTTACGAAATACTGGCAAAGATGGAGTAGAAAAGGCCCGGTCAACAATTGAAGTGAATCCAGACCATCGGACCTTAAATCGGGCATATCTTGCAATCCGAAATGAGTTACCTGACGTAAAATATATGATTTTGGGGTAGAACAAGCTACTTTTACCTACCGCCAAAGATGGATCAGAAAAGGCGTGGTCGACGACAGAAGTCATATAGACCATTGGACCTTAAATCGGGCGTGTCTCGCAATTCGGAATGAGTTATCTGACATAAAATATATGATTTTGGGGTAGAACGATTTACTTTAGCCTACCGCAAAAGATGGATCAGAAAAGGCCCGGTCGATGATAGAAGTGATCTAAACCATCGGACCTTAAATCGGGCGTAGCTAGCAATCCGGAATGAGCTATCTGACGTAAAATATATGATTTTTGGGTTGAACGAGCTACTTTAGCCAAGCAACCTGGATTTGCAAAATACTGCCAAAGATGGAATAGAAAAGGCCCGGTCAACGACAGAAGTGATCCAGACCATTGGACCTTAAATCGGGCGTATCTCACAATCCGGAATGAGTTATCTAACGTAAAATATATGATTTTGGGGTAGAACGAGCTACTTTAGCCTACCGCCAAAGATGGATCAGAAAAGACCCGATCGACGACAGAAGTCATATAGTCCATTGGACCTTAAATTGGGCGTGTCTCACAATTCGGAATGAGTTATCTGTCATAAAATATGTGATTTTAGGGTAGAACGATCTACTTTAGCATACCGCCAAAGATGGATTAGAAAAGGCCTGGTCGACACAGAAGTCATATAGACCATTGGACCTTAAATCACACATGTCTCGCAATTCAGAATGAGTTATCTGTCGTAAAATATATGATTTCGAGGTAGAACGATCTACTTTTGCCTACTGCCAAACATGGATTAGAAAAGGCCCAGTTGACGATAGAAGCGATCTAGACGATTGGACATTTAATCAGGCGTATCTCGCAATTCAGAATGAGTTATCCGATGTAAAATATATGATTTTGGAGTAGAACGAGCTACTCTAGCCAACCAACCCAGATTTACGAAATACCACCAAAGATGGACTAGAAAAGGCTTGGTCAACGACAGAAGTGATCCAGACCATCGGACCTTAAATCGGGCATATCTCGCAATTCGGAATGAGTTATCTGACATAAAATATTTAATTTTGGGGTAGAACAAGCTACTTTATCCTACTGCAAAAGATGGATCAGAAAAGGCCCGGTCGACGACAGAAGTGATGTAGACCATCAGACTTAAATCAGACGTATCTCGCTATCCGGAATGAGTTATCTGACGTAAAATATATGATTTTTGGGTTGAACAAGCTACTTTAGGCAAGCAACCCGGATTTGCGAAATACCGCCAAAGATGGATTAGAAAAGGCCCAGTCAACGATAGAAGTGATCCAAACCATCGGACCTTAAATCGGGTGTATCTCGCAATCTGGAATGAGTTATCTGACCTAAAATATATGATTTTGAAGTAAAACGAGCTAGTTTAGCCTACCACCAAAGATGGTTTAGAAAAGGCCTGGTCGACGACAGAAGTGATATAGACCATCAGGCCTTCAATTGGCCGTGTCTCGCAATCTGGAATGAGTTATCTGACGTAAAATATATGATTTTGGGGTAGAACGATCTACTTTAGCCAACCGCCTAAGATGGATCAGAAAAGGCCCGGTCGATGATAGAAGTGATCTAGACCATCGGACCTTAAATCGGGCGTATCTCGCTATCCGGAATGAGTTATTTAACGTAAAATAAATGATTTTGGGGTAGAACGAGCTACTTTAGCCAACCAACCCTGCTACAACGGGTTGCCCCAGCTAGATTTGTAAAATATCGCCAAAGATGGAAAAGAAAAGGCCCGGTCAACGACCGAAGTGATCCACACCATCGCACCTTAAATTGGGTGTGTCTTGCAATCCAGAATGAGTTATCAACTTAAAATATATGATTTTACGATAGAAAGTGCTAGTTTAGCCTACCGCCAAAGATGGATCAGAAAAGGCCCGGTCGACGACACAAGTGATCGAGACCAACGGACCTTAAATCGGGCGTATCTCTCAATCTGGAATGAGTTATTTGACGTAAAATATATGATTTTGGGGTAGAACGAGCTATTTTAGCCAACCAAGTCGACTAGGCCGGGTTGCCCAAGCTGGATTTCTGAAATACCAGTAATGATGGATTAGAAAAGGCCCAGTCAATTGCAAAAGTGATCCAGACTATCGGACCTTAAATCGGGTGTATCTCGCAATCCAGAATGAGTTATCTGACGTAAAATATATGATTTTGGGATAGAACGAGCTAGTTTAGCATAACGCCAAAGATGGATCAGTAAAGGCCAGGTTGACGACAGAAGTGATCTAGACCATCGGACCTTATAGGAGAAGGTGGAGCAACCACCTGTGAGAAGAAACCCATCGCGTGATCACAGGTTACCGGCAAGATACAGGGACGACTCTAATATTGCATATGCTCTCATTATAGATGAGGGAGACCCATCTACTATTCAGGAGGCTCTTAATGAGCCTGATGCAGAAAAGTGAAAGACAACTATGGACGATGAGATGTACTCGTTGCACAAAAACAACACATGGGAGATGGTGGAGCTTCCAGTGGGCGAAAAAATGATTAGATGCAAGTGGTTATTCAAAAGGAAACAAGACATATACAAAGCGAGGCTGGTAGCGAAGAGTTATGCTTAAAGAGAAGGAATCGACTTCACAAAGATATTCGTGCCAGTGGTTAAGCAGGTGTCTATCAAATTCGTGTTGGCGCTGGTTGTCTAATACTATCTCGAGCTGTAATAGATGGATGTCAAGATTGCATTCCTGCATGAAGAGTTGGAAGAGCAGATCTGCATGAAGCAACCAAAGGGCTACAAAATTAAAGGGGCAAAGGAAAATGTTTACTGGTTAATGAGGTCGTTATACTGCTTGAAACAATCCCTTAGGTAGTGGTATAAAAATTTGATTCTTTCATTTGAGTCATAATTTACTCAGAGTGAATACGATCACTGTGTCTATTACAAGACACTGAGTGATGACAAATTCATCATCCTAGTATTGTATATTGATGATATGTTGATCGCCTATCATGATATGTCTAAAATCAACGTACTAAAGACTCAGTTATCAGGGACATTCGAGATGAAAGATCTAGGGGCTGCAAAAAATGTTCTCGTCGTAGATATTCATAAAGACAGGAAGAAGAACAAGCTTTGGTTATCACAGGTAGAATACCTTGAAAATGTATTGATCAAGTATGGGATGGACCAAGCAAAGCCGGTCAGCGTTCCCCATGCGGCTCACTTCAAGCTTTCCTTAGAACAATGTCCTAAATCAAATGAGGAAAAGCAGGTTTGTCTTATGTGCCTTATTTGAATGCGGTGGTAGTTTAATGTATGCCATGGTCTGTACGAGACCAAATATTTTACAAGCAATCGGTGTTATGAGCAGATACATGTCAAACCCCGGCAAGCGACATTGGGAAGCGGTGAAATGGCTACTTCGATACATTCTAGGTACGAAAGACTACGTCTTAACTTTTGAGAAGACATGAGCAAAGTTGGTAGGGTATATGGATTCAAACTGCGTAGGCAATATGGATTCTAGAAATTTAACTTCAAGTTACTTGTTTGTACTAGCAGGTGGAGCAATTAGTTGGATGTTGAAGCTTCAGTCCGTGGTGGCTCTTTCCACGACCGAAGCAGAATATATGGCAGTAACTGAAAAGGCCTAGCTATATGTCCTAGAGGGGGGTGAATAGGACTATGCCAAATAAAACTTATAACAGCGAAATTAAAAAGAATATGATAGCTAAAATAAATCACAATGCAGGAAAGTAAAACAATCTCAAAATTCAGATCTTGAGAGGTTGATACAAATGTTGTTCTAAGGACAACCTTACACCAAAAACCAGAGTTTATGGTAGGACAACCTTATTTCTAGAAGGATCTTTGTATCAAATCTCAAACCAAAGAGGCATACAGAAATAAACACAAACTGAACTGAAATAAATTGTAATCACAAATGTATTGTTCTAGGGACAACCATACACCATAAAAATGGCAGGGCAACCTTGCTGGAACAACTTTAAAGGAAATTAAATATCAAGCTGATAAAGGAATAACAGAAAATAAATTCTAAACTATTACAAAAATTCCCACAGTGCTTGAATTAAATGATTACAACATTCACCACCATAAATACATCCCACAAATAAATAATTAAAGATTAGAAGTATAAATCATTCAACCACAACACAAGGGATTATAGTGGTTCACCTGTGTGTTTACCAACTGTTAAATAACAGCCACACAGAATGTTACTCCACTCCTAATATCCTCACACAGGGGATATTAGCATTCACTAACAAAATAGGTTTTCACAGGTTCACCCAAAACCTTTACAATTGTGTCTTTGTCTGTGGGCTTACACAATTAAAAAAAAACCCACTTCTGAGTTTTCTTGGCTCTCCTCAGATAACCAATACAACAAGATTTTTCTGGAAAATCTTGAAAGAAACCAAAACAGAAAGGAATTTACAATTAAATGTAAAATACCTGATTATCTCCTTCGTTGTAGCAGCCCGGTGGAACCAAGTCAGAGTAGATGATTGAATGTCTAAGTTCAATGTCCAATACTCAATTACAATGGTTCTAGTTCTAATAGATTTTAAATTAAACCAAATAGGGCTTGCCTTAATTGATTTTGATTCCAAAGAAAGGGAATAACAATTCCTCTTATCAAATTAGATTGGAATAGCAGAAACAAAATCAATTAAATAAAGCTAAAGAAAGAGAATATTAAATAAGCACACTTAGCTTAGATAGAGCACAAATTTATCTCTCAGAAGTTTGATGAAGATTGGTTTGAATGGATTAATTAATTCCGTAAATTCTTCTGAGATTTGTGCTCTATTTATAGGTGAGCAGATCGCGTCTTCGACTGGTCTAGGGAGCTCTTCGACTAGTCGAAGAATTAACAGATATTTGAAAAAGTCGGGAGCAATAAGCTTTGACCGTTCTACGACTGGTCGTAGGTCACCTTCATCTGATCGAAGGTCTCCTTCGACTGGTCGAAGAACCTGAATTTCATCGCTGGACTTTGAGCCAAAGACTTTCGACTGGTCAAAGATGCAGTCGACACTGTTCCTTCGACTGGTCGAACAGATTCCTGGACTAGTCGAAGCCTAACAGAAAATATCCAAATTTTGTAACAAACTCACGACTGATCAAGGAATTTCTTAGACTGGTCGAAGCAAAGCTAAGACTAGTCGAAGAAAGCCTAGGACAAGTCTTAGAACTGCCCAAACTCATGTAACTTAAACATATGACTTATGTATCCAAAATGGCCTACTCCTAAGGTCAACCTAAGGTCAATCAAACCCCAATCGTGAAGTAAGGACATTGAAACATTAGGAACAAGTGACCTTGAAGTTTAAGCCTTGAAGTCTTGATGTAGTTCAATCTTGAAATCTTGATGTAACTTAACCTTGAAAGTGTCTTGAGTTTCTTTACGCTTCTTGAAGTCTTGCATTCTTGAGACTTGTCTTGTGAGCAATACTTGCAGTCAAGGTTGATCTTTGAGTGAATCTTTGTACTTGTGAGCTTTGCTTGTTGTGAGCTTTGCTTGTTCATGAATGTTGATCTTTGAGAGAGCTTCACTTATGCAAGTTATATAACAGTGATTTTGGCACCACAAAATTAGTGACAATATACAGGGATATAAACTATAGCACTTACAATCTTCCCTTTGTCAAATTAGTGACAAAACACATAACCAAGATAAACATAAAGTAAAACAACTGGTTAAAGAATCATGAACTAGTTAATATCAACTGGCTTACCTGCAAATCAATATTCAATATTCAACATTCAACATTCAACCAGTTCATTCAACTAGTTCAAACATACTCCCCTGAGTTTGTAGCATTCTGTGTGGCTGTTGTTTAACAGTTGGTGAACACAGGCGAACCACTATAATCCCTTGTGTAGTGGTTGAATGGTTTATACTTCTAATCTTTAATTATTTATTTGTGGGATGTATGTATGGTGGTGAATGTTGTAATCATTTAATTCAAGCATTGTGGGAATTTTTGTAATAGTTTAGAATTTATTTTCTGTTATTCCTTTATCAGTTTGATATTTAATTTCCTTTAAAGTTGTTCCAGCAAGGTTGCCCTGCCATTTTTATGGTGTATGGCTGTCCCTAGAACAATACATTTGTAATTACAATTTATTTCAGTTCAGTTTGTGTTTATTTCTGTATGCCTCTTTGGTTTGAGATTTGATACAAAGATCTTTCTAGAAATAAGGTTGTCCTACCATAAACTCTGGTTTTTGGTGTAAGGTTGTCCTTAGAACAACATTTGTATCAACCTCTCAAGATCTGAATTTTAAGGTTGTTTTACTTTCCTGCATTGTGATTTATTTCGGCTATCATATTCTTTTTAATTCCGTTGTTATAAGTTTTATTTGGCATAGTCCTATTCACCCCCCCTCTAGGACATATAGCTAGGCCTTTTCAAGTGGTATCAGAGCCAGATAGCTCTTTTTTAATTCTTGGATTTAATTCCTGAGCTAACGATTTAAGCTATTTTAGATGTCAAATTTTGATAGCCTTTCAGTCACTAGGCCTCCACCCTTTGATGGCTCCAACTATGCCTATTGGAAAGCCAGAATGAGGATTTCCTCAAATCAATGGATGAGAGTGTGTGGCAAGCCACAGTGACTGAATGGAATCCTCCTATCATGGAAGTTACTGGGGTTGACGGTTCAAAATCTATGAAAGTCACACCATATTACCAATGGACCACACTTCAGAAAAGTGAGAGTAGTGCAAATGCTAAAGCACTAAATGCAATCACTTGTGCACTATCACTGGATGAGTTCAAAAGAATCATTTCCTGTGATACTGCAAAGCAAGCTTGAGATATATTAGAAATGACACACGTGGGTACTATAATTGTCAAAAAATCTAAAGTCCAACTACTCACAACCAGATTTGAAGAAATTCATATGGAGGAAAATGAAATGTTTATGGACTTTTACACTAGATTGAATGACATTGTAAACTCAATGTGGGGTCTTGGCGATAAAATCCTAGAAAGTAAAGTGTGTGCAAAGATATTACGCTCACTTCCTGAACGGTTCAATTCTAAAGTAACCGCGATCCAGGAACTTCGTGATACGGATAATATGAGGGTAGAAGAACTAGTTGGTTCTCTATAAACCTACGAGTTAAACTTTAAAGCTCCTAAAGGTAAATCTATCGCACTAAAATCTTCTAAATGTAATTCAGAAGAAAATTCTGATTCAGAAGATGATATGGCTCTTTTAGCTAAGAAATTTTACAAGATTTTTAAAAGCAAGAAAAGGGTTGATTTCCAAAAATCAAATGATAAAAAGAAGTTTAGACCCAAATCTCAAAAATCTTTGAAAGATAGTCAATGTTACAACTGTCAAGAATATGGGCACTTAGCAAATAGATGTCCTAAAAAGGACAAACCCAAGAAGAAGGGTATGTTGGCTACATGGGATGAATCATCTGATTCTGAAGCTTCTTCTGAATCAGAAGATTCTGAAACTGAGTCGGGCAATGAAGTTAAAGCTCTTATGACTCTAGCCAAATTCACATTTTCAGATAATGACTCAACAAGTGAAGAAAATCTGAGTAGTGAATGTGAAAATGAAGATGATCTTCAAGACGCTTACAATGCCCTATATAAGGAAAGTTGTAAAATTACTGTCAAACTTAAACTTCAAAAAGAAAAGTTTTCTAAACTCAAAGAATGTTTTGAATCACTTGTCTTAGAAAAATCACAAATTTCAGATTGTTTTGAAAAATTAAAATGCGATTTGAAATTCAAAAACTCCCTAATTGTTGATTTGAAATCTGAAATTGAGAAACTCAAAAATGAAGTATCTTCTCTTCTGAGTCTAAAGGACACATGGAAATAT
This sequence comes from Magnolia officinalis, assembly GCA_021015155.1. Lineage (NCBI taxonomy): Eukaryota > Viridiplantae > Streptophyta > Magnoliopsida > Magnoliales > Magnoliaceae > Magnolia > Magnolia officinalis. The sequence continues at coordinate 42,167 of JAJHSJ010002753.1, forward strand.
ACCCAAGGTGATCCAAAGTTAGAAAAACTTTTATCCAAATCAAGAAAATGTGGTGATCTATCCGGGTTGGGCTATGATAAAAATTATCTCCTAAACAAAAGTATACTCCTCCTATGTTTGTGAAAGGAGAGTCCTCAAACTCAAAAGGAAAAAGTACTTATCAAGGTTTTTCTAGAAATTCAAAAACTTTTCAAAAACCTAGAAGCAGTCATGTCAACATTAATCAGAAATGAAATCCACTAGCTGAAAAGATAGTTGATTTACTCAAGGAGCTCTTAAAATCTAACTCTATAGGTCATTCTTACAACTATAAACAAAAGAAGAACAACTATGTTCCTAAACCCAAAACAGTTATGAAATGGGTTCTTAAAGTTGCCTGCTTGGTTGCTCACACTGCTTTCAAAGCAACAAGTCATTCAAAGTGGTACCTAGACAGTGGATGCTCTAGGCATATGACAGTTGACAAAGCTTTATTCACGGATCTAAAAGATATGACTGATGGTTCAGCCACATTTGGTGATGGTAGCAACTGTAAGATTATAGGCCAAGGTAGGGTTCAACTTTTTAATCTACCTGTGTTTAAAAACTTTTTATATGTTGAAGGCTTAAAACATAACTTGCTTAGCATATCTCAAATATGTGATAATAACCATAGTGTTCGGTTTTCTAATCAAAGCTGTGAGATACTAAACAATAAGGGTTCTGTAATATTAACTGGACGTAGAACGTCTGAAAATTGCTATATTATTAGCGAGTCCAGCTCATCTAATCAAACATGTTATATGGTCCATACGGACGAGACTGATTTATGGCACGAACATCTTGGACATGTACATTATCGAAATTTATATAGATTGAGTAAACGAGAACTTATAAGAGGTTTACCCAAACTTCAGAAATTAGATAAAATATGTGGTGAGTGCCAGATAGGCAAACAAACAAGGAACTCGTACAAAAAGGTGAATTCAAATACCACATCAAGACCACTTGAACTCCTCCACATGGATCTAATAGGACTTACCAGAACGGAAAGTCGAGGTGGGAAAAAGTATATCCTGGTAATAGTTGATGACTTTACCAGATTTACATGGGTAGTCTTCTTAAAGGATAAATTTGAAACCCTTGAAGAAGTAAGAAAAGTTCTCAAAAGGATTCAAACTAAAAAATCTTCTCAAATCAGTAAGATTCGTAGTGATCATGGATCTGAATTTGAGAATAGCAATTTTGAGAAGTTCTGTACCGACCAAGGAATATAACATGAATTCTCAGCACCCAAAACTCCACAACAAAATGGAATTGTGGAAAGAAAGAATAGGGTGCTTCAAGAAATGGCTAATGTCATGTTGAATAGCATGAAGCTCTCTAAAAATCTTTGGGCTGAAGCAGTCAACAAAGCTTGCTATATTATTAACCGAGCCTACACTAGCAAAGATAATAATAAAACGGCTTACGAATTGTGGTTCAATAAAAAGCCTACTGTCAAATACTTTCGAGTTTTTGGCAGCAAGTGCTATATTTTACGAGATCGTGAAAATTTGGGAAAATTCGATACAAAGAGTGATGAAGGAATTTTTCTAGGATATTCCTTAAACAGTTGAGCTTATAGGGTTCTGAACAAAAGAACTGGTATGATTCAAGAGTCCATCAATGTTGTCATTGATGATCACTTAAACACGTCAATCCCTAATTCAGAAAATGATAAAGTTCTAATCATTGATAAACCCGATACTTCATCGAATCAGACAAATTCTGAGTTGAGGACTATTAAAGATCATCCAACCACACAAATTCTTAGAAACCCTCTCACCGATGTTCGCGCCTGTAGACAACTTGAGGATATATGTAATTATGTATGTTTTACATCCCAAATAGAACCATCTAACGTAAAAGAAGCTCTTGCTGATGAGAACTGGATTGTTGCGATGCAAGAAGAACTCAACTAATTCGTAAAAATTATGTTGGTATCTCGGACCAATACCTAAAGATAAACACATCATTGGAACAAAATGGATTTTCAAAACATCATTGGAACAAAATGGATTTTCAAAAATAAGCCTGACGAGCGTGGAAATATAATAGAAGAAACAAGGCTAGACTAGTAGTACAAGGTTATACTCAAATTGAAGGAATTGGTTTTGATGAAACTTTTGCACCAGTAGCACGTCTTGAATCTATCAGACTATTTATATCCATTGCATGTTTTAGAAAGATAAAGATCTATCAAATGGATGTGAAAAGTGCTTTTCTAAATGGCGATTTACATGAAGAAGTCTATGTTGAACAACCAATGGGTTTTGAAGATCCCAAAATACTGATCATGTGTATCGGCTTAAAAAGGCACTTTATGGATTAAAACAAGCACCTAGGGCATGGTATGAGAAACTAACAAAATTTCTTTTAAGTCATAATTTTCAAATGGGATCTGTTGATAAAACTCTGTTTGTTAAAAACATAATGATCGTATCTTAATGGTACAGATTTATGTTGATGATATCATTTATGGATCAACTTGTACTGACTTGACTATTGAGTTTGCAGATTTGATGAAATCACAGTTCAAAATGAGCATGGTTGGGGAATTGACTTATTTCCTTGGATTGCAAGTAAAGCAACAACCTGAAGGAATTTTCATTTCTCAATCTAAGTATGCTTTGAATCTAATCAAGAGATTTGGATTTGAGAATGACAAGAATTTCGATACTCCTATGAGTACTACCCTGAAACTCTCAAAAGACTCTAATGGTAAAAATGTTGATTCAAAACTTTATCGGAGTATGATTGGCAGTTTATTATATTTAACTGCTAGTAGACCTGATATTTCTCTAAGTGTTGGTATTTGCGACAAGATATCAATTTGATCCAAAAGAATCTCACTTGATTACTATCAAGCGGATTATTAGATATGTCGCAAGTACTGTAAATCTCGGTCTTGGTATCCTCATGAGACTAGTGTCCAATTAGCTGGATACTCGGATGCTGACTGGGCCGGTAATCTAGATGATAGAAAATCAACCAGTGGTGGTTGCTTTTATTGGAAATTGTCTAGTTTCCTGGTTTAGTAAGAAACAAAATTCTATATCACTTTCAACAGCTGAAGCTGAGTATATCGCAGCTGGTAATGCATGCACACAGCTTGTTTGGATGCAACGAATGTTAAGTGATTATGGAAAATAAACAGGATTCTATGTTATTACATTGTGATAATTCCAATGTTATAAATATTTCAAAAAATCCTATTCAGCATTCTCGTACTAAGCACATTGACATTAGATTTCATTATATTTGGGAATTAGTAGAAGAAAACGTTATATCTCTAGAATATATTCTACCGAAGATCAACGAGCTGACATTTTTACAAAACCTCTCGATAAAAGCAGGTTCAAAAAGATGAAATTTGATCTTGGCATGTGCATTTTAAAATGATTATTTATGCCTACTGTATCATAGTGTATATATTACTAGGTTGAATTCCAATTTTTGAATAATTTGCAAGAAATATGAATTTTGGACATTCTTCGACCAGTCGTGGTATACTCGACCAGTCGAACTTCGACTGTCGTAGATATCCGACCAGTCGTAGATCTCAGGAATCACTTAAAAATTTGGGAATTTTCTTCTTCTCATTCCGTTTTTTTCTCTCTCTCTAAGGAGCCAAGCTTCGACCTGTCGAACCCACTGTTCTTGTTCTTCAAGGTTAGTGTTCCATATATGTTTTTCTTGCAGATCTGTGTCTAAGGTTTCCTTTCTAAATTGAAGCTTTCTATTTTGGATTTCATTGAGATTTGGGGTTGGATTTTGAAAAATCTGTTTTAAGTAAACCCACTTCTCAATCCTTTGCAAATTCTTAGTCCTTGTTATCGTTGTTGCAAATGGCTTCTAGATGTAGAAAAACTACTTCACGTGGTCCTTCTTCTTCCCTTCCGACCATTATCACTAAGCGTCATCTTTTGTTTCCAATGACGATCCATCTTATGTTAAGGACATTAGATTATGTAAAGTTATTATTGAACATCCTGTGGATGTTAATCATATTGCACTTTTGACATCCTCCTATGCTTGAAGCTGTAGGTTGGGTTAATTATTACATTGGGGTGGGCCAGCATACTAGTCCATTGCCCAATCCATGTTGCGCATGTATTAGTGCTTTCTCCCCAATGATTTACTTTTAAAAATCTACTAGAGAAGGGCCTTTTGACATTGATCATTATTTAATTTCAACACTTATGGACATTCCTGAATGATGAGGTATTCTTATCCATAACCCCTAATGACTAAACCCTCAATTTCTGAAAAACGCATGCTCACTAG
>JAJHSJ010000328.1:0-49110 GCA_021015155.1 Magnolia officinalis
AGAAGAAGCAGAGAAAGTGATTGTTGGTGCGGGAGGGAGTAGGCTGGAACTTGTTTTCAGCTGCTGTTCCGTCACCCCAGCCATCATCCCAATCCAAACCACTGCAATTTGCAGGTTGGGACTCTTCCAGCAACCGAAAACCGTCCCTAGTCAAGTACCCTCACCCATTTTTCCTCTGTTATTATCGGATTTCACCCACTCGTTTGACTGTGTTCATAGTCACCTCAACTCGGTCACGAGTTGAGTGACTCAGCTACGTTTCTGGGTGGAAAATCCATATCAGAATCCATGGCTATGATCAGCTCGCCTTGCACAGTGATCATCACAATCCGACCTTAGATGGATCCACCCAGTCACACGCTGCTAGCCAAAGAGGCTCGGCTGGGTTGAGTCAACACTGAGTCAGTGACTTAGGTTCAGTTTTGGGAGGTAAACTCTGACTTAGCTGGACCTGAGTAGCAGATCCTTACAGAGGTTTAAAGTCCAAGCACTGGCTATCCAGAATCACTCAGTTGAGGGCCGACTCGGCCGATTCTCCTACTGAGTCGACCCTACATTCGGTAGTGGGTTGACTCGGCCAACCTCCCAAATGAGTCAAGTTGATTCCATGTCAGAAATATCCAAGTCAGATTTGGAAAACACCACCTGATCTCAAAGACCATTAACTTAATGATTGATAGTTCTCCTAGAATTACTCAACTAGTTGTTAGTTGAGAACCCCAACCGAGTTAACTCGGTCGTGACTCATCAGAACTTGTGATGCCTCTTACGGGAGCTGTTTACAACTGATACACTTGAAAGACACCTTTCTTCAACCAATTCCAAATTAGGAGCTCATAGACTCACCTCATAGGAAGATTCAAATCAAGAGAAACCTTCAATCAAGGTGAGGGATGTCCCACATGGTTAGTAATATACTTCTCTTGCTACATTTGAATTTGTTTGGCTATATGTACCTTCCTATTAGTATAATATGAAGTAAAGAATCTTATTTCCACCTATCTTATAAATTGTATTGTCGCTTCTTGCATGTGCTAGACTTCATTTAGTTTAAATCTAATATGTATAGAATAATGTGGATGGTTATTGAACCCTTACATTCATATCTCAATTACACTACAAAAAAGAGGGTTTTTTAGCGACGAAACACATTTTCGTCACTAAAAGTGTTTCGTCGCTAAAAGTGAACTTTTAGCGACGAAAATTTTTGTAAAAAATCGTCATTAGACTTTAGCGACGAAACGCTTTCGTCGCTAAATACTCCAAACATTTTATGGGACTTGGAATACATATCTTTTAGCAGCGAAAATTTTCGCTGCTAAAAATCCTGTATGATACTTTTAGCCGACGACATTTTTCGTCGCTAAAGACTCGTAACATTCTTAAACTTTTAGGGGCGAAAATTTTCGTCGCTAAAAAATACAAAAATCTTTCTGTTTTTAGCAGCGAAACTTTTCGCCGCTAAAAGTCTTGTACTGTACAAGACTTTTATCAGCAAAATTTTCGCTTCTAAAAATTACTAACATATCGTTTAGCGCCGAAAAGTTTCGTCGCTAAAATTTCTTTTAAAAAAAAAAATATTCAAGCTCAAAATCCGTACAAAATCTTGATATACACCTCTTAACAATATATTCCATCATATTCATCCTGATATACACATTTCATCATATGCACATTCACATCAAACTACATAACTTTAGCGGCGAAACTATTCGTCTCTAAAAAATATAAAAATCTTTCTGTTTTTAGCAGCGAAAATTTTCGCTACTGAAAGTCTTGTACTGTACAAGACTTTCAGCAGCGAAAAATATACTAACGTATCTTTTAGCGACGAAAAATTTCGTCGCTAAAAGTTTCTTTTTAAAAAAATAATCTAGCTCAAAATCCATACAAAATTCCTGATATACACCTGTTAATAATATATTCCATCATATTCATCCTGATATACACATTTCATCATATTCACATTCACATTCACATCCATCTAAACCCAAACTACATCCACTTTTAGCAGCGAAACTGTTCGTCGCTAAAAAATTAAAAATCTTTCTGTTTTTAGCAGCGAAAATTTTCGCTGCTAAAAATAAACTAACGTATCTTTTAGCTACGAAAAGTTTCGTCGCCAAAAGTTTCTTTTAAAAAAAAAATAATCTAGCTCAAAATCCGTACAAAATTCCTGATATACACCTGTTAACAATATATTTCATCATATTCCTTCTGATATACACATTTCATCATATTCACATTCACATCCATTTAAACCAAACTACATACACTTTTAGTGGTGAAACTGTTCGTCACTAAAAAATTAAAAAATCTTTCTATTTTTAGCAGTGAAATTTTTTGCTGCTAAAAATAAACTACCGTATCTTTTAGCTACGAAAATTTTCGTCGCCAAAAGTTTCATTTAAAAAAAAAAAATATAATCTAGCTTAAAATCCGTACAAAATTCCTGATATACACCTGTTAACAATATATTCCATCATATTCATCCTGATATACATATTTCATCATATTCACATTCACATCCATCTAAACCCAAACTACAAAAACTACATTCATCCAAACACAAACAATCTTATCTGCGTCACATTCATTCACGCATAAATACATATAAATTTAACATAAACAAATAAACAAAAAATCACAAAGATGAAGGCGGAGGTGGTGGGGCATCGGTGGGTAAGCGTGCAGTGAAAGCCTGAAACATCTACGTTATCCGTCGCTCATGCTCCACCCGCATCTCCTACATCCTCCTCTCATGCTCCTCCCTCTGCCTCACCAACTCCTCCTCCATCCTCCTCTGCCTCGCCAGCTGATCCTCTATCCTCCTCTCATACTCCTCCCTCTGCCTCTCCTGCTCCTCCCTCTGCCTCGCCAGCTCCTCCAGGTTTAGGTTTGGATTTAGGTTTAGGTTCAGGTTATTAGTATAGGTTCTGGGATTTGAGAATAGGTTTAGGATTTAGGGTTTAGGGTTTAGGAAATCGGGTTTAGGTTTGGGTTTCAAGTTTAAGCTTAGGTTAAGGTTAGGGAGTTGAGATTAGGATTAGGTGTAGGTTTAGGTTTAGGGATTTGAGAATACATTTAGGTTTTAGGTTTAGGTTTAGGTTTTAGGTTATAGGTTAAGGTTTAGGTTTTAGGTTTAGGTTACTGTTAGGTTATAGGTTATAAGTTTATAGGTTATAGGTAATAGGTTTAGGTTATAGGTTATAGGTTTAGGTTATAAGTTTCCGTTACAGGTTTAGGTTTTGGTTTTAGGTTTAGGTTAAGGTTATAGGTTTAGGTTCGATTTAGGTTTAAGTTATGGGTTATAGCTTTGGGAATTGAGAATAGGTTAAGGTTTAGGTTTAGGAAACTGGGTCATGCATATTGAGAAAAATATATGTGACAATGTCTTCAGAACATTGATGAACATAGAGAAAAAATTGAGAACAGTATTGGACTATAACTTGATGAACATGAAAATATATAGGTTTAGGTTCGATTTAGGTTTAAGTTATGGGTTATAGCTTTGGAAATTGAGAATAGTATTGGACTATAACTGAAGGAAGAAGAGCATCTTTTTTGAGTTGCCCTATTGGAGTGATCTGAAATTGCGACACAACTTGGATGTCATGCATATTGAGAAAAATATATGTGACAATGTCTTCGGAACATTGATGAACATAAAGAAGAAAACAAAAGACAGTTTCAAGGCTCGATTGGATCTACAAGAAATGGGTTTAAGGAAAGAGTTGCACTTGCAACCACATGGAAATTCGTATACTATACCACCAGCCTGCTACACGTTGACCAAACTAGAGAGAAAGCATTTATGTGAATGGTTGAGATCGGTGAAGTTTCCCGATGGGTATGCGTCAAACATATCTCGACGCGTAAACGTTACGGATTGTAAGGTAATAGGAATGAAAAGTCATGATTGTCACGTCCTTCTGCAACGCCTACTGCCGGTTGCAATTCGTGGATTCCTGAGCAAGGATATCGGTGTGACGCTGATTGAGTTGGGGATATTCTTTAAGGATTTGTGTTTGAAATCGTTGAATGTGGATGTTATTAAAAGACTGGAGAGGGACATTGCCATAATCCTTTGCAATCTTGAAAGAATATTTCCACCTACATTTTTTTAATGTCATGGTACACCTAGCAATTCACTTACCGCACGAGGCGAAGCTTGCAGGCCCAGTACAATATCGTTGGATGTATCCGATCGAAAGGTGGTAGCACCTGTTAAAATTTTTATTCATTCCATAAACTACATATATCCATGTTTTCATACGTATAACACAGTGGTTTTGTGTACAGATACCTTCACACACTCAAACAATTTGTGAGGAATAAGGTGCGACCGGAGGGGTCGATAGCTGAAGCGTATATTAATAATGAGTGTCTTACATTTTGCTCCATGTATCTTCGTGGCATAAAGACTAGATTTAACTGAGAAGATCGGAATGCCGATGAAGGGCAGGAGCATGAACAAGGACTCATATTTATATTTGCATATAACGTTCGTCCTTTAGGATCCCCGACGTTTCAGGATATGGACCTTGGGAATCTAACAAAGGCGCAGTGGTATGTGTTGCATAATTGTGAAAAAATAGAGTTGTACTTGGAGTAAGTCTTCCCTCGATTATTGTAATTCCTACATACGATGATCTTAATGTTTATTGCTGACGACGTGCCATTTATGTGTAGTGAACACATAGACGAGATGAAGTCCAAATTCCCCACAAATTATGATCGGATGCATCAGGATCAGTTTCCAGAATAGTTCTCCGAATGTGTAAGATTTCACATTGTATCTCACCACACTTAGAATTTTCGTTGTATTGCACATTATTTCAACCTAAGAAAATCACTAAACAATTATATTTTGTACATGATAATAGATAAAGATGTTGCGCACAAGCAACTCTGCGGATGCGTCTGATGCACTATACTCATTGGCGTGTGGCCTTGATAGACGTGTATCTAAATATACAGGTTGTATTGTAAATGGGATTCGGTTTCACACTGAAGAACGTGAGAAGTATAGGACCATACAAAATAGTAGGGTAGTTGTGAAAGGAACAAATGAGGAGGATGAAATTGACTTTTATGGCATTTTGAATGATATTATTGAGCTGAGTTATTGTACGAGAAAGCGGGTATACTTATTTAGATGTGATTGGTGGGACATTGGAAATAAGAAGTTGGGAATACAGACTGACAACTACTTTACGAGCGTAAATTTATCTCGGAAGTGGTTTAAGGACGACCCATTTGTCCTCGCCAGCCAGGCTGAACAAGTATTTTACCTCGCTGACACTAAGTTAGGCGGCTCTTGGCACGTGGTGTAGAAAATAAAGCCCAGGAACGTATTTGACGTTCCCGTACCAGAAGTTGAAGATAGCGAGGACGGGAGAAATGACACATCTAGGGTTGAACAAGCATATGAAGAAGACATGCCATCTAGGGATATAGGGACTGATTCAAGTGTTGATATTGATGTGGTGCAATTAGATAGAGATGATGTGCCACCTGATCATGTTGATGCTCATTAATACAAGACATTGTTAGAGATGATACAGGTTTCATTGATGACAACGTTGCACACTATGAGGAGGAAATACTAATCAGCGATAGTGATGGTGAAGAAGAAATAGCCCTAAGCGATAGTGATATAGATGACGATTATTAAATATACACATGATTTACATGTCATTTTTCAATTCAAATAATTTATGTATTCCATGTATACGTGAAATTACAAGTCATGATTAATTCCTTTTATTGACTTGTTTATAATCCACATTTATAGTTGAGACAATTTCTGATCATGTCATCCTCAAACCGGAGCATAAGTACGCAACATACTTCATCAGTTGTTGCAGATAGACGTTTCGGTCCTATCTTCTTCTGGTGGGGGCATAGAGATACCCGGTCTAGTCGATGAGTGTAGAGTGGAATATATCGACGACGACTCAGACGAAAGATTATACTATCTCAAAGAAATTCCGGAGCTGATGGAGATATATAACCGTGGAAAATGAGATATGAAAGATGCGACTCTGTCACTTGCACATCTGAATGGAGTCCTGAGAGATCAGATTTCTCCTATTGTGACTGTCATGTTGGCTATAAAAATGTCCAATGCTTCACACAGGATGACATACACTTCTGAAGCATACAATAACTTACGCAGGGAGTATTTCGGATAGTTTACCTCAAAGTTGTTTCGTATTATAACAAATATGTGTATTTAATATACAATGACAATGTGTAATGGAATTTTCAATGGTTATAGATTAAAGTTTATAGTTTTATTATATTATTCTTGCATTATAGTGTAATGGTCTAATCATATTTTATTTATCTCTCTGAGTATAAGCACAAATGCATTGTACCGTCAACACTACTTGTATAATGTTTTAGAATATTCCACTTGTATTGGCATTGTTTAAATTTATAAGTTCGTAGTTCGTACATATTCAGTGATGGCACCATGTGGGAGAGTACGTCATTCGCGCACTGGATCTACCCCTTCTACCCGTGATGCACGGGTGCCAGCATCGCCGTCGCATATTGCATCGCAGGCGTCTGATCCCTCAGTCGTGCATACATCAGGCACCACATGTAAGTTTAGACATATATTTCTTTTAATAATTTCTGTTTATGTTTAGACTTACATAATTTTGTTGCAACAGCGTCGTCGACCAGCCGGCGAGGAGGTGGACTCACGCGTGGGTTACTTTTAGAGAGACTTACGCGTGAGGGTAGGGTGACGGTAGAGTTCCCACAGGACTGCATTAGACTTGTTGGGAACAATGCCATGTTGTTTACGTTAGAGGTCGGTGTCTTATGCCGATCTCTGATTCCCCCCACCACCCCCCGTTGGAGAGACGTGACAGATGATGTTCGGCAGCTCATCCGTCAGCGCCTTCAGGTAAATTTTAGTCAATTAAAATTTATTTTATAAATATTCATTTACGGTTAAGTTATTTTCTTAATGAGTTTATTACCTTAATCTATTATTTACGAAACTGCAGGATAAATTTGACTTTGATTTGAGTGTTCCACACATCTCCCATGCCGTCGACGACATGATGAAGGAGCGGGTTTAAGGATTACCGCACTAGGTTACACCGGCAGTACAAGCGGTGCGTGAGCTACGAGGAGGCCCTACAGTCCGCACCGCTGCATGTAACCGATGGGGACTGGCGGATACTCTGTGATAGGTTTTCGTCTGATTCTTTTTAGGTAATATTTACATATTTACGATATCTTAACGTAATAATTAAATTCGCAATTAATAACAATATATTATGAATAATGTGTTCCAGAAAAGGAGTAAAATAAATTCTGACAACAGAGAAAAATTAGAAGTTGTAGCTGGTTCAAAGTCATTCGTACGACTTCATCACGACATGGTAAGAAAGAACTGGTAATTATTACGTTTATATATTCTTTCCATACATTTATATTAGCTCTATTGTTCTTTCGATTGCGCAGCGAGATTCCTTCACTGGCCAGGAGCCCGGACCAGTAGACTTCTACAAAGGGACTCACTATCGGCAGACGACGGGATCTTGAGTACATCCTAGAGCCAGCGAGATTTAGGTAAAAATCCTTACATTGTAAAATTTAATTGCGTTAAATTATAATAATGTCATTTATTATAAAAATTCATATGTTTTCATTACAGGAGGAGATGAACACCTTACGCAGTCAGCCCACTCCTGATGGTACTCAGCGTAGTGAGCCAGAGATCCTGAGTCAGGTGCTTGGCACTCGTTCTGGATATGTGCGTGGGTTTGGCCATGGTGCCAAGCTCATGGCACCCGCTAGAGTTGCCTCTAGCCGATCCATTGTCGTTGGCGACAGCGCCGTACGTCGAGCTGATACCGCAGAGAGAGAGGTTCAGTAGCTACGGGTCATCGTAGATGACATCAAAGAGCAGTTGGACAAGTAGAGGGAGGAGCAGGAGAGGAAGATGATGGAGGAGCTGGCGAGGCAGAGAGAGGAGCAGGAGAGGAAGATGGAGGATCATCTGGCGAGGCAGAGTGAGGAGCAGGAGAGGAGGATGGAAGATCATTTGATGAGGCAGAGGGAGGAGCAGGAGAGGAGGATGGATGAGATGCTGGTGGAGCATGAGCGACGAATGATGCAGATGTTACAGGTTTTCGCTGCACGCTTACCCACCGATGCCCCACCACCTCCGCCTTCATCTTTATGATTTTTTGTATATTTGTTTATTATGTTAAGTTTATATATATTTATGTGTGAATGAATGTGATGCGGATAAGATTGTTTGTGTTTGAATGAATGTAGTTTATGTTTGGGTTTGGGTTTAGTTGGATGTGAATGTGAATATGATGAAATATATTATATAACAGGTGTATATTAGGTTAAATATGATGAAATATATTGTTAACAGGTGTATATCAAGAATTTTATGCGGAATTTTGAGCTGTATATTTTTTTTTAAAAGAAACTTTTAGCGACGAAAATTTTCGTCGCTAAAAGTGGAACGATTTTTTCGTCGGCAAAAGTTTTCGCTGCTAAAAATTCTTGGAAATTTTTTTGGCGGCGAAACTTTTCGCTGCTAAAAGTCTTAGAAATTTTTTGGCAGCGAATATTTTCGCTGCTAAAATCTTGGAAATGTTTTTTTGCAGCGAAACTTTTCGCTGCTAAAGTCATGGATATTTTTGGCGGCGAAACTTTTCGCAGTTAAAAGTCTTGGAAAATTTTTCTTGCCTCAAATATTTTTGCTGCTAAAATCTTAAGTTCTGCTTCGGTGGTTTTTGAAAATATTTTTGGCAGCGAAAATTTTCGCTGCTAAAAAGTCTTGTAAAATTTATTTGCAGCGAAACTTTTCGCTGTTAAAAAGTCCTGGATATTTTTTGGCGGCGAAAATTTTCGCTGCTAAAAGTCTTGGCAGGTTTTTTGGCGACAAAACTTTTCGCTGCTAAAAGGTCCTGGATATTTTTTTGGCGGCGAAAATTTTCGCTGCTAAAGGTCTAGGAAAATTTGTTTAGCGACGAAAATGTTCGTCGCTAAAAAGCTTGCATTTAGCGACGATTTGAATATTTTGCTGATAAAAACCTTGTACATCGGTCTTTTAGCGACGAATTTAGCGACGAAAATTTTCGTCGCTAAAAGTTGTTAGCTTCGAAAGTTTGACTTTTGGCGACGAAAAGTTTTGTTGCTAAAAGTGGTGTTTCTTGTAGTGTTAGTAATGACAAGAGTAATGAACTTTCATTTCATTTTATGTTACATATTGTATAATGAAGATTGTGAGTGGAATCTTATTTTCTATAAGAAACATAGCCAGAACTTAGCAACAATTGATCGTACTTGACATGTTACATTTACGGGCCCTTATTTGGACTTAGAAAAATGTAAATGAAACTATGATTGAAATCATGCTTGAATGTTTAATATCTTGCAATCTTTGACAACGTCTATGAAAGCCACCTTGTTAATCCTATGGAATGTGCATGAGCATCATGATACATAACATTCATGCATGACATATGAGCTTTTCCGAGTGCCCGATGTAATTCACACTCTGATTGAATTCCTGAAGGCTCTAACACTTTAGTTAATCTCACAGAGCATGTGCATTTGGGCCACTTTGGGGGCTCTTTCTTTACATGAGGCTTTTCCAGGATTAGACACTCCTTGGGCGTACCCCGTGTCTTTTTTTAGGAGATATCCTTAGGCGCACTCACTTACATGGCTTTTTCTAGGTAGATGATCTACTGTGGGCGGTCTGCATGGTCTTTTCCGGGTGACTAGTTCTCCTTGGGTGTACCTTTGAGTATTTTTCTGGGTGACTAGTTCGCCTTGGGCGACCCTTTATTTTGACAGCTGAATGTGCATCCCCCGATCTGTGACTTGACCATACATTCCTACATCCATACATTTACATTTAAATTCACATTATCCTCGTTATGATTGAATATGTTTAGTTTAAACTGTTTTGGAATGATATGGTATGCATGAATCCTTGGGGGAAATTTCCACTGAGTTTTCACTCACCCAATAGTGCGGTTGCACCAAATAGACACAGTATGATAACCAGGTGGAGACCCTTATGATGGGATTCCAGGGATGACTGAGGTGGAGTTTAGCGATGAGGACCTTTATGCCGATGTGATTGAGCCGTTGGAGCTCAATTAATATCTTAGAAATTACATATTTCGTATTTTAGACTTTATGTCTTGTTTGAGTTGTAATAATATTTTCCCTACTGTGGGATTTCATTTTGGCTTCCATTTACATGTATTAAACTTCCTTTTTTGCACTCTTGATATCCCTGGCTTATGTAGTGATTGCTTTACTTTATGCTATGAAATTTATTATTAATTAGGTGTATGATGGTCCATTTTATAACGTAATACTCGGGTTCTCAATGAGGAGCTACTATCCTCGGGTTTTGAGAACCAAGATGTTACACTCTAAATCTTTGCCATTATTGTTATGAATGAGTCACCATTATTTTAAATCAAATACAAAAATCACATTCTTTCACTCTAAAATAAAAATAGTAATTTGAGCTTTGGATCTGGTATGGATATGTGGACCCCACCATGATCGATTTTTTTCATCCATTCATTTCTTAACATAATTTTATCATTGATCCCAAAAAATGAGGCTTAAATAAATCTTGGGTGGACCACACAATGCGAAAAACAATAGTGATTGGACGTCCACCATTAAAAACTTGGTTTCACCGACGACTTATTTGGTTTCGGCTATGGCTAAAATCCGTAGCTGTATCCGACGACTAAAATTTGTCGGGGAAGCCTACTAAGATCCGTCGGCTTTACCCTATTTTTTGGTAGTGGTCAAAGGGGCCTATAATGCAAGTTAGAGTTGGTCATTATTAGACTAAGGGGGTTGATGCGGGTCAGTGTGGGTCTGTAGACACTGGAAATCGGCGCCCACGCTGATTTGGATGTTATGGTTTGGTGGTGGGGTTGATTAGGCTGATTTATAGATGTTGGAGTCGCCACTAGTCGAATAATCTCAGAATCTTGCGGTCATCTAGAACCACGGAATACGTAAGGTTGGAGAAATCCGAAAACTCTCCTACCTTAGGTTGACTCCTAGTCTGAGATTCGGGATTCCGGGTAAGGGACCTCGGTTATAAAGAGGGAAGGTGTTAGGCACCTTCTTTGCCCGTACGAATGTACGGTCTCTACTTTGTGTGGTAAAACAATCTCAAGGGATGGATGATGTGGTCGAGATAGGACTAGGCACACACATGGATTTATGATGCGGCAAGATCCGAGATTTCGGCAAGTCACAGATCATACGTCCAACGGCATGTCTAGAAGGCGGATGTGATGATGTTTATGCAAAGAGGTAAGAAAATGGACTAGATCATTAGAAATTTCTGATGTGACAAGATCTGGTGTACGAAAAGTCACAGAGCATACGTTCACTAGAGATCTAGAGAAGCAGGGGTGTTGAGAAGGGAATAGATGTCATGATAAATGCTTGTATGTAAAATGAATGGATCTTTGGCTTGATCTTGAGTAGCCTAAGACATGGACTGAACTATGACCAATCTAGGGTAGACTTGTGGGTTGGAAAGGTCAAGAGGAAGGGCGAGGGGGTGACCAAAAGATCAGAACTTTGGAGGCTTGGGAGCTCCTTCCCATTCCTTCACTCTCTTCCTCCCTCTCTCTCTCTCTCTCTCTCTCTCTCTTAGATGAGAAGGTGTGTTGTTGTTGTGTCTTGAAATGAGACCAATGGTCCTTTGGTAAATGATAGGTAGGTAAGGGTTAAAAGGATGACATGACAGCTTGTGAGTGGTTGAGGAGAGAGAAGTGCCACGTAACGCATTCTCATTAGCTCTTAAGGTTGGTAAAATGATAAATAGTAAAGCTTAGAGTGGTAAATTTAGAGGAAAGTTGACTTTCGGGTTAAGGGACAGTTGTTGCTCGGAGGATACATGCGTCCGACGAGCGGCGGTAATCGATGTACCGCCGGCGGTAGTCCAACTACCGCCCGGGCTGTGTTTGGTCTGAAAATTGTGTGACTGGCTCCGCGTACATTTTTTGAGAGGAAGCGGTAGTCAAATTACCGCTTCGGGTACAGTTTCTCCTGAAATTTGGCCGGTGGGTCCTTTTTTGGGTCCTGAGAGCGGAACAAAGTCCGTTTTGAATATTTGGCTTCAAAATGGCTCAAAATTGGCTCGATTGTGACCTGAAAATGGCCCGAGAAATGGGTTAATTGTGGGTGAAGATTTGGGTATGCTTTGGCATGAATGATGGCTTGTGATGGCTCAGGTATGGTTAGGGTTTGGATCATGGTTCCCCGATTGTCTTAGCTTTCTCAAGATATTAACCTGCGTGGGGTGTCTACAGATGTCTCTCTTTGTTGAGGGTCAAATATTGCATATCAGACCCCAGTTAGTACCTGGATTTATGAGCATGATACTATTTAATGGCCCGTTTAATCATGTTTGTGATGCAGGGTGTATTTACGAGCTTGGACTGGAACATGGTGTTAAAAGCTGAGATTTAACGTTCAGAATTCACTAAAGCATGGGACGGACCCTAGGAGACCAAGATCGACGAATTTACATGCCGTAGACCCGAGGAAATCGAGAAACTGAAGTTCAAGTGGCCCGAAATTGGTCCAGAATGCAAGATCACAGGGTTCCCACCATCCGTTCGGCTCGAAACCTCATATATTGCCTAAGGACCATAAATTAACCATACACGACAAATTTCAGCCATTGGATCTTTCTAAAAGTGGCCCAACGGATAGATCAGCCCATAAATCTGTGAATTGGGGCCGCCTAATATCTGGATATGTTTCAATTTTTGTCTTAACGAGTTGAATGAAGTGCCAGAGAGTATGAACGGAGCAGATTTCTCAACAACATCAAAGAGGACCCCACATGGGGCTGTGCGTGCACAAAGTGCACGCACACCAGCCGTGCACCGCAAGAGCCCAAGTCGGTCAGCGTTGCGCTTACCGACGCATCTCCTTCTCCTTCTCTGTTTTAAACAGCGGACGCACCCGATCCGCTTGTTTTACGCAGTGGGGCCCACCCTTCATCCAAATCATCCATCTGAACCGTCCATTGAGTCTAGAGGGAGGGCGTAACTCACGTCTAGGTGACGGAATAGAAGAGGACAACGACGATCAATTTTTCATCGCGCAAACGCAATTCGGACGGTTTACTGGAAACTCTGTGGGTCACACCGAATCTAATGAAAAAATGCCCATAGTCAAACGGTTTTTCTACACGAGTCCATTGGACGGAGTGGATCTCGTCTCTAGTGATGATCTGGGGGTCGCCCGAGCATCCCAGCATAACTTTTTAGGCACGTACGTGCATAACGGACGTCCAACCACCGTGGACCCTACAACCCTTTAGATCGTGATCGGCCGGCCAATCCAAACCGTCCATTGGATCCGTACAAGGAGTCTGACCAAAACCCCGACCTTCCTTACAACCATGCATTCAAATCAAATCGCTAGTGTTGGAGTTTTCTGCGGACGTTGATTCATGCAGTGGCCCACCAAGAGTTCAGATCTTCTTGAAGATTTGCATGGTGTGCTAAATCAACCCCATATAGCCAATGGACGGCTCTGATGAGGTGTGAAGTCGCTAAGTGGACCCCACCGACTTTAACCACAACGAAAAAGGAAACCTTTGTTTCCGCTGCTGTTTTACGCAAAACATAGCTGCGTAAGGAGCCCACCGATTGGGTGCCTATAAGAAGGAGAGAGCGCTGAGACGTGGAAATCATTCAAGCAGCCATGGAGGCATCCAGGTCGTGTGAAGAGTGAGGGAGTTAGAGAGTTTGGTTTCTTTTATTTTTATTTGTTTTTCTTTTTAGAGTTAGCCGCATCATGGCGGGCTAAACCTCTTAGTTAGGGCTAAGAGGTGAAGCTTGTAGCGTGATGGGAATATTTTACAGTTTTGATTCATGTTTGAATTGATTTTGATTCTAGTTAATTATAAGGAATGCTTTTATTCCTTAATGGTTTGTTGTGACTGAAATTACAATAGATCTGCGATGGCTTTATGTATTCCTGTTCCATTATTGTGATTATGCAGTTAGGAAGCCCTGTTGTTCAGCATCGTCCCTTGGACATGGTTGAGTGATGAAAACTCTTCCTGGCATTCATACATCTCTCTGATTGGCTGTGGATTAGTGTTCACTCCCCAAGTGTAGGGTTGTGATGTAGTAATAAACTCAGTGAGACCGAGGTCGAATCCACAGAGACTGAAACCTGTACGTAATCTGAAAATAACCAGATCTAGAACTAGAATAAGATGAAATCTAAATCAGGTGAATATGAGTGAATAATGGTGAAATAGTAAACAAAAATATATAAAATTCAAAGGTAAGGAACTAGGGTGCCAAGGATCCACTTGTAGAGATCAGGGAGATCTACGCTTGATTCACGAACTCAACTGGACTTCGAGTCCCATCTTCATCCAGTTGGAAGATATGTCACTAAAGCTTGATCTGAACTTCCATTGATCTAGTTTTCAAAGAGATGAGAGATATGAGAATTAGAGTCGATTCCATCACAAATCCATGCCCATGAGACAAGGTAAACAACAGAACTCAAATCAATCCACAATCAATCAGAAGATGTATGAAAGTTAGGAAGGATTCCATCATCCAACCATGTCCAAGGGGTAATGGTGAACAACAGGGCTTCTTAACCCCATAATCATAAAAAGGAGAAGGAAAATACTCAAAGCCATCGCAGACCCATTGTAATGTCAGTCACAACAGACCATTAAAAAAAAACTAGAAATATTTCCGTTTAAATCAAACTAAAATCAATGTTAGTTCAGGGACATGAATCCAAGCCATAAAACCTCCCCATCACGCTACAAGCTTCACCTCTTAGCCCTAGCTAAGAGGTTAGCCCGACATGATCGGTCTAGATCTCTCAGAAAAAAACAAAATAAAATAAAAAGGAAAAAAAAAACCTGCTTCCACTCTCTCTCTTCACGTTCCAAAACAAAGCTTGAATTCTTTTCTCTCATTCCTTCCTCTATTTTATAGCCAGCCACGGAGAGGTTTGTGCTGCTGAAGTCGGCAGAAGCTCTCACATAACGATATGCAGCCAGTCGAGAACAGCACCGTCTTTCCTTTTGAAATCAAACTCACAAGTGAAATCTAAGCCGTTCAGTCGTCTTGAGCGTGGTCGGTCCCACCTTGGGAAAATTTTCAACAGCTAGGATCGTTGGACCGATCCTAGCTGCGGCTGCAAAACGGCCCGCAATCGCTCAGGTCGCGGATGGAAAGAGTTCGCGTAATAGATTACGCTGCGCTGACGGTGGGGTCCACCTCAATGTTATGTTGCAAAATCCACGCCGTCCATTGTGTTCTGATCGAAAAACCGTTCAGAGAGGACCGGTTTTGGCTCAGGATAAGTGCGACCCATTGATTTTTAAACCTACCGTCCATTTAACAAATTGGCGCCATTTCCATTCACTCTTGTGCATGAGTATGGAAAACCACTTTGTATACCGTCGGTTTGACGTCCTGGGGCGAATGGACGGTCCAGATGGACCATATGATGATCGACGGTGGCCCACTGAGATCGTCTGATCTCGCTGTTCGCGGACACTGGAGTCAAAAACGGAAACTTCCGTTTTTGCGTTGGATGCCAGTGAGGCCCATTCATCTAGGTTTATGAGGAATCCACTCCGTCCATTGATTTCAGGACAAGATTTCGGTGCCGAATGGATGGTTTTGGTTGATCGTTGAAGTGGCCCACTTGTTTGATGTCACACCGTCCAATGTCTGTTAAACGTTTGGAGATCGTCATCACCGTCCTATCTTAAACTTCTGACACCTAGGCCATGGTAACATGGGCCATGGGAATCTGGTGAACGGCTTGGATTGCCTAAATGGACAATAGGTGGGGCCCACAATCTGTCCGAACACAAACAGCGTTAACGCTGTTGAACGTTAAACGGCTGTTTCCATTTTTGGTGAAGATTCCTCGGTCAAACCGGGTTTGACCGACTTTGAGCGGTCCGGTGCATTGAGAGTGTACTCGTGAAATATGCACTGACACTTCCAATGAGGTCCACTACAAGGTCTCGGATGTAATCAGCTCCATCCATTCAATTATTCTCCCTTTTTAAGTCATTGAGACCAAATTTGATGCAGTTCCAGATATCATGTGGGCCCCAAATTGGAGATTAATGGGCTGATCTGTCCGTTGGACCACTTCCCGAGATCTTCAATGGCTGAAATTTAATATGTACGGTTAATTTACGGCCCCCATCACATGTATGAAGTTTCGAGTCAATCGGATGGCGGAAACCATGTGATCTTGCATTCTGATTGGTTTTCGGGCCCGTTAAATGCGAACGGCCTGATTTCCTCTGATCTCTGCCGTGCAAATCCATCAATTTCAGTCCCTGGAGTTCGTCCATTGCCTTTGTTGTCATCAGAGCGTTAAATCCATGCTTTAAGCTCCCTTTTTCAGTCCATACTTGCAAATGTACCTTGCATCACAAACACGATTAAGTTAGGATTTTAAACGGTGGCATGTTCATAAATCTGGTAATAACTGGGGTCTAATATGCAATATTTGACCCTCAACACAACCCCCAACCAGCATTTTGCTAGTCCCGAGCAAAATATGCGAAGAATAAGTTGAGAATTACAGGGCAATTTTCATGAAACCGAGTGATATTTTTTTGAAGAACGATTCAGATATGAGAAATCTTAGATTCATGAATGTTGAGCATAAATTTCTCCTGGAGGTAAGCGCATGGTAGACTTCATAATCAAGTTCAAATATTAATCCATTACTAGAATAATTCTACACATTGAGTTCCATGAGTGTATAGTGTGATCTCAGCTTATCAACATTAGGATTTACTTCTTTCTTTCATGATATCATTGGTAATAAATAAGAAAACCCATAACAATCCAAACCTAAACCAAAACCTGCCTCATAGATCAACATTCCATCCCTCGATTTCTCCATCAAAATTAATGCCAATGAAAGGAACCAAATCCTCACCTATAGGGAGCAAACCTATGGTGAAGATCAATCGCTCAGAAATCTTGTATTTTCTACATTTTTTTTTTTCAAAGACAACCATGGGGAATCGACTCTACACCTATGGGGAGCAAACCCATGGTGAAGTCCATTCGCCCAACCCTTTCCGCAGGCAGCTATCTTGTAGCTGGGTTTTCTCATTTTCTTTCATTCTTCTTATTGAACATGATGGACAAATTCCCCAGGTTGGTTCCTTTCATGCTTACTGATCACTAAGTCAATCCTTCAATATTGAACTGAAACCTTAATGTGCAAGCAGGATGTGTCTTGTGAAATCATGACTCAATCAATGTTTAAAACCTCTAATCAAGGATTAACAGTTCGAACTTAACTGTGAAATCTAACAAATACGGAATCCAAGAGTCATAAATTACCAACATCACTTATCTTGTAATTCTAAATCCAAGATGGCCGTCAAAATCACTTCGACTTCATAAGAAATTCCAGAAAAATTAAAAATTTTCACAATTTTTGCTCAAGACCAAGAAAACATTGATTAGACAACCTAATCTCCCACCCCCAACCTAAAATCTACATTGTCCTCAATGTAAAAGATATGAGCATATAATGCACATGGGACAACGAAAGTAAATAGGAAGTGATGGGAAGATAGTACCTGGATGATGAAATGAGAGAGACTTTCCAAGAGATCGCAGCATAGGAGCCGGTCAGCATGAGAGAGAAAGTAAAACAAAAGTAAAAAAATAAAGTCCTACCTATACCACTTTCGCAGGTGCTCTCGATTGCATTTAGCGTATGCAACAAGCCTTTAAACCCCTAGGTTGCCCCTAGTGGACGAGTTGTATTCTCGTGAGGGTTTGCAGCAATGTTACCCATAAACATTGAATTGTCTAATCATGGAATCAAAAGTTGGGTTGCCTCCTAGGAGCGCTAAGTTTAACGTCTTCAGCCAGACTAAAAAAAATACCCTAATCCTATGAAAGCAGGGAAAAGACTACTCAGTAATGCCACAAGGTTCCTCTTCTGGCCAATATCTAGATAAATTTCTCAGTAGGTTTCTCAATAGGATCATCCAAAAGCCCTTTTTGCAATAGGCTTTGATGCCCTGAAGTATGAATGCCCTGAGAAACTTATGTACCTCAGCAAAAATTTGTCGCTGATTCGCTTGAGGTATCAAAAGTATATATGATTCACCTGTGTCAGGAAAAGTCTCAAAGTTAGTATCCCATGGTGAATCAGAGACTACAGGTAGATAAAATTCAGATAAATTTTCAGGAACTAATGTAGTCTCAATATATTCCAAAGTTCTAGACTTCGGTTCAATTTTTAGCTCATCTTCCTTTAATGGTAAACAATTAGGATCTGGGGAAGAAGTGGCTTCAGAGTAAGGGTGCGCTTGGTCCGTAACAACCACCGAGGTAGTGTCATGCAATGAATCCACCTTTTCTTGTATCATGAGGTCGTTGGAATCTAAAAGGTGTGCCAAGCATGAGTTCAAAGATGTGGGAAAATCAGCTGGGAGTGACTCGTCTCGTGCATCGAAATCTGTAATGATGAGCCCAAGGATTCCATCATCTTTTGAAGTAGATGGATGCATGCTCGCTTGCTCTTGCCCTTCACCGACAGATGGACAATCAATAGGTGAAGAATCGATGTGAAGACTCTGGTCATTGAAGCTTCTCAGTGGAGGCATTAAATCGTCTAAAGTGTGTGGCTCAGATTGTAACCTTAACTGGGTAGTTTCAAATTCCAGAGTTATATCAAGCAAATCGTCCATCGCCCGAATCATATCATCATTCAATTCAGGGCAGTGGTCCAAACATATATCACAAGGGTTGGAAGGTTTAGTTGAAAATGGTTCATTCTCCACATTCAAATCAGTTATGTCAGACAGGTGGAGTTAATCCTTATGGTTGACAACTTCCTGAACCTCTTGATCATTGGTAGGGGCCACACTTGAGATAAAATCCCAATACTCATCATCATCCAATTCCGTGCAGTGTGAACTTAGGATGGGATCACATTCCTCACATTCTATTCTTAGATTGGGTTGAGGTTCGAATAAACTAGCCTCTACCTCATCATTGTAATCATGCGTGTCATGTGAATGAAGTGTGTCACTATCATTATATTTGAAAGAGACCCATGTCTCTTGATCATTCCTTTGGACAGTCATTGAGATCGACTCATCGGGAAATCGAACCATCTGCTCATTAATGGAATCCAATTCTTCATTCGTAATTTCAGTTTCTGCCACAAGCGAGTTATGATCACTTTCTTCACATTCTTCTTCTAGATTGGGATGAGGCTGGGATAACCTAACCTCTTCCTTCTCCATAAGTTGTGACTGAATGATAGGAATTGAGGCTGTGAGCAATTCACATGATTGTATGACAAGTTGATTGAACTGCTCTTGTGCTTTCATGAGCTTTTGAAGTGAATCCTCTGGGTTTGTTTCTGATTGGGT
This sequence comes from Magnolia officinalis, assembly GCA_021015155.1. Lineage (NCBI taxonomy): Eukaryota > Viridiplantae > Streptophyta > Magnoliopsida > Magnoliales > Magnoliaceae > Magnolia > Magnolia officinalis. Next base: position 19,481 of record JAJHSJ010000328.1, read on the forward strand.
GTCAAAGGTAGATGACCCAAGAGAATTATCACTAGGATATCTAGCTGGTTCAGTTTCCTGATATTGATGTTTCCATTGATTATAGTCATACGGATCATATGTGGGAGAATCTGATGGTTGGTAATACTTATTATCACTCATAATATAATCACGCATTGTTTTCTTTTTCTCAGATGGGTGATAATAATCCTCACTCCCATAGTTATGATAACCCCAACACTCACGTACTGTTCGTGGGGTGGAATTGTTCTCCCGTATATAATCGCGTAAGGACTTCTTAACCAATGGAGTGTTATGCTCAGGTCGGTTCTCGATGTTTATCATAATCATCATACATCCCTTCGCATTGTTTCGCATGCTCAAAAACTATCTCAGCATATTGACGTTCCCATTCATACATGTACATGGTGAAACCCTCAATCTGAATCTAATCTTAAGAAAAATAAACGAAAAGATCCTACAACGGTATGGAAAGTAAGAGGAAGAGAAGTTAGAAGAAAAATACTAATTGAGAAGTTCCTATGTTAAAATTCTGCAAAAGAAAACAAAAGAGATTAGCTTTTAAAATAGAAAGTCTAAAGTTAGAAAATTCCTACAAAATAGAAAATTAGTTTCTAAAAAGGAAAGTTCCCTAAACCTAGAAGCTAAGTTAGTTTCTAAAAAGGAAAGTTTCTAAAATTTGAAAGTTTCTAAAATAGAAAATTTAAACCTAAAAATAAAAAAAAGTTTCTAAAAATAAACTAATTCCTAAAAAGGAAAGTTTCTAAAAATAAAATAAAGGAAAGATGAGTTAGTTTCTAAAATTAGAAGGAGTCTCTAAAAAGGGAAATAACTAACTTAGTTTCTAAAAATAATTAGGAAAGTTCTAAGCCTAAAGTTAGAAAGTTCTAAATTAGAAATCTTAATCCTAAAATGGAAAGTAATGTTAGTTCCTAAAAATAAAATAATAATAAAAATTCTAAAATAAATAAAAGCCTAAAAATAGAAAATTTCTAAAAATAAAATCCTAATTCTAAAAGTAGAAAAAGTAGAGAAATTAGAAAGAAATTACCAATTTGAAAGCTTATCTCAGGATCCTACAAAATGAGAAGATTGGTTAGTTTCTAAAAATAGAAGAAAAAAATAAAAATAAAAATAAAAATAAAAATTCTAACTAAAAAAAAATAAAATAAAAATCCTAAACTTAAACTAATCCTAAAACTAGTTAATCTCAGAAAGCGTAACCGTCAATCCCCGGCAACGGCGCCAAAAACTTGTTCACTCCCCAAGTGTAGGGTTGTGATGTAGTAATAAACTCAGTGAGACCGAGGTCGAATCCACAGAGACTGAAACCTGTACGTAATCTGAAAATAACCAGATCTAGAACTAGAATAAGATGAAATCTAAATCAGGTGAATATGAGTGAATAATGGTGAAATAGTAAACTAAAATATGTAAAATTCAAAGGTAAGGAACTAGGGTGCCAAGGATCCACTTGTAGAGATCAGGGAGATCTACGCTTGATTCACGAACTCAACTGGACTTCGAGTCCCATCTTCATCCAGTTGGAAGATATGTCACTAAAGCTCGATCTGAACTTCCATTGATCTAGTTTTCAAAGAGACGAGAGATATGAGAATTAGAGTCGATTCCATCACAAATCCATGCCCATGAGACAAGGTAAACAACAGAACTCAAATCAATCCACAATCAATCAGAAGATGTATGAAAGTTAGGAAGGATTCCATCATCCAACCATGTCCAAGGGGTAATGGTGAACAACAGGGCTTCCTAACCCCATAATCATAAAAAGGAGAAGGAAAATACTCAAAGCCATCGCAGACCCATTGTAATGTCAGTCACAACAGACCATTAAAAAAAAACTAGAAATATTCCCGTTTAAATCAAACTAAAATCAATGTTAGTTCAGGGACATGAATCCAAGCCATAAAACCTCCCCATCACGCTACAAGCTTCACCTCTTAGCCCTAGCTAAGAGGTTAGCCCGACATGATCGGTCTAGATCTCTCAGAAAAAAACAAAATAAAATAAAAAGGAAAAAAAAAACCTGCTTCCACTCTCTCTCTTCACGTTCCAAAACAAAGCTTGAATTCTTTTCTCTCATTCCTTCCTCTATTTTATAGCCAGCCACGGAGAGGTTTGTGCTGCTGAAGTCGGCAGAAGCTCTCACATAACGATATGCAGCCAGTCGAGAACAGCACCGTCTTTCCTTTTGAAATCAAACTCACAAGTGAAATCTAAGCCGTTCAGTCGTCTTGAGCGTGGTCGGTCCCACCTTGGGAAAATTTTCAACAGCTAGGATCGTCGGACCGATCCTAGTTGCGGCTGCAAAACGGCCCGCAATCGCTCGGGTCGCGGATGGAAAGAGTTCGCGTAATAGATTACGCTGCGCTGACGGTGGGGTCCACCTCACTGTTATGTTGCAAAATCCACGCCGTCCATTGTGTTCTGATCAAAAAACCGTTCAGAGAGGACCGGTTTTGGCTCAGGATAAGTGCGACCCATTGATTTTTAAACCTACCATCCATTTAACAAATTGGCGCCATTTCCATTCACTCTTGTGCATGAGTCTGGAAAACCACTATGTATACCGTCGGTTTGACGTCCTGGGGCGAATGGACGGTCCAGATGGACCATATGATGATCGACGGTGGCCCACTGAGATCGTCCGATCTCGCTGTTTGCGGACGCTGGAGTCAAAAACGGAAACTTCCGTTTTTGCGTTGGATGCCAGTGAGGCCCATTCATCTAGGTTTATGAGGAATCCACTCCGTCCATTGATTTCAGGACAAGATTTCGGTGCCGGATGGATGGTTTTGGTTGATCGTTGAAGTGGCCCACTTGTTTGATGTCACACCGTCCAATGTCTGTTAGATGTTTGGAGATCGTCATCACCGTCCTATCTTAAACTTCTGACACCTAAGCCATGGTAACATGGGCCATGGGAATCTGGTGAACGGCTTGGATTGCCTAAATGGACAATAGGTGGGGCCCACAATCTGTCCGAACACAAACAGCATTAATGCTGTTGAACGTTAAACGGCAGTTTCCGTTTTTGGTGAAGATTCCTCGGTCAAACCGGGTTTGACCGACTTTGAGCGGTCCGGTGCATTGAGAGTGTACTCGTGCAATATGCACTGACACTTCCAATGAGGTCCACTACAAGGTCTCGGATGTAATCAGCTCCATCCATTCAATTATTCTCCCTTTTTAAGGCATTGAGACCAAATTTGATGCAGTTCCAGATATCATGTGGGCCCCAAATTGGAGATTAATGGGCTGATCTGTCCGTTGGACCACTTCCCGAGATCTTCAATGGCTGAAATTTAATATGTACGGTTAATTTACGGCCCCCATCACATGTATGAAGTTTCGAGTCAATCGGATGGCGGAAACCATGTGATCTTGCATTCTGATTGGTTTTCGGGCCCATTAAATGCGAACGGCCTGATTTCCTCTGATCTTTGTCGTGCAAATCCATCAATTTCAGTCCCTGGAGTTCGTCCATTGCCTTTGGTGTCATCAGAGCGTTAAATCCATGCTTTAAGCTCCCTTTTTCAGTCCATACTTGCAAATGTACCTTGCATCACAAACACGATTAAGTTAGGATTTTAAACGGTGGCATGTTCATAAATATGGTAATAACTGGGGTCTAATATGCAATATTTGACCCTCAACAATTAGTTTAATTCTGTTGTTTACTTTGTCTCATGGGCATGGTTTTGTGATGGAATCTACTCTAATTTACATCAGTCTTATCTCTTGAAAACTAGATCAAAAGAAGTTCAGATTGATTTTCATGGTTACATCTTCCAACTAGATGATGATGGGACTCGAAGTCCAGTTGAGTTCATGAATCAAGCGTAGATTTCCCTGATCTCTACAAGTGGATCCTCTGAATCCCTAGTTTCCTACTTTTGAATTCTATAAATTTTAGTTTCCTCTTTCACCATTATTCACTCATATTCACCTGATTTAGATTTCATCTTAGTCTAGTCCTAGTTCTAGTTAGTTTCAGATTACGTACAGGTTTCAGTCCCTTGGGATTCGACCTCGGTCTCACCGTGTTTATTACTACATCACAACCCTACACTTGGGGAGTGAACAAGTTTTTTGCGCCGTTGCCGGTGATTGACGGTTACGTTTTTCTAAAATTGATTAGTTTTAGAATTAAGTTAAGATTAGGATTTTCTATCTTTAGTTTTAGATTTTTCTAATTTGTTGAAACTAACCTGTTTTCCTGTTTTGTAGGACCTTGGCATACACATTCTAAATTGGTAATCTCTTTCTAATTTTTTAGTCTTTCTGTTTTCTATTTTAGATTAGGTTTTATCTTTAGAAACTTTCTAGTTTTAAGATTTCTTCTAATTTATAAACTAACTTTCTTTCTATTTTAGGTTTAGAATTTTCCTAATTTGTTTTTAGAAACTTTCTACTTTCCTTTTTAGAATTTTTTTTTTCTTTTTTGGAAACTAGTTTACTTTTTATTTTAGGATCTCCTACTATTTCTAGACTTTCTATCTATAGAAACTAACTTGGTTTGTTTTATTTTGCAGGTTCTTAATTTTGGACTTCTATTTTGGTAACTTCCTTCCAACTCTTTTCTCTTATTTTCTAGATTTGTATTTCTTCCTTTCTCTTAGGTTTATGTTTAGAATTTGAATTGAGTGCTGCGAGTGTTTCATTCCCAAGTGGGTTCATGACAACACTCTACGTCTCAAGGAGGATTGGTTGAGGGGTTATCTATCCATCGCAAGATTAGACACCACTTAAGATCCTCAGAGTTAACTGAGGTTATGGCCGCAAATCAACCTCTTCTAACCCAACCTAGGGTGGAGGACATCCAGGATGAGAATAAGGTGCATCAAGCACCCCCGCCTCGTACTTTACGAGATTATTTACAACAGGCAGGGGTGAGTATGTCCTCATGTATAGTTTTTCCAGAAAATACAGGACACATGAATATCAAGCCAGGGGTGATCCAACTCCTTCCAAAGTTTCATGGGCTTGAATCTGAAAATCCGTATCTACGCTTGAAAGAGTTTAATGAAATCATAGTCACTTTATACTTTCCTAACGTATCTGAGGACACGGTCAGGCTGAAACTTTTCCCCTTTTCTTTGAAAGATAAAGACGTGGTTACATTCACTATGTCCCCGATCTATTGGCACATGGAATGACACGACAAGGGAGTTCATAAAGAATTTTTTTTCATATCACAAAACGAACACCCTCAGAAAGTCAATCATGAACTTCTCCCAAAAGGAGGATGAAACATTCTTCCAATGTTGGGAGTGGTTCAATGATCTTGTCAGCTCATGCCCACAACACGGATTTGAAACGTGGCACATTATACACTTTTTCTATGATGGACTGACATCTTCCATGCGCCAATTGGTCAAGACAATGTGCAATAGAGAATTTATGAATAAAAATGTCGATGATGTGTGGGATTACTTGGATAGACTTGCTGAAAACACACAAGCATGAGACATACCGAAAATCAAATATCACTTCTAGGCCCACTCAATCAAAAGAAATGGGCGGAGTATACCTTCTGAAAGAGGATGATGATCTCAATTCTAAAGTGGCTAATCTCATAAAGAAATTCGAGGCCATGGAATCAAGGAAGGACAAGGGTAAGGAAGTTGTTTGCGGTATTTGGGATTGTAACAGTCGCACAACTGAAAATTGTCCAACTATATCTGCCTTTCAAGAGGTACTGACTGAGCAATCCAATGCCATAAATAATTACCAAAGGCCTTTCAATGGACCCACTTCTAACACATACAATCCTAGTTGGAGAAATCATCCAAACTTCAGTTGGAGGAATGAACAAACTACTATTCCTCAAGGTTTCTTTAATCAAATTCCAAATCAAGTGAAACCTCAAGAGGATCTGGTTCTAAAACACATTCAAGACCAATAGTTACTTAATTAGAATACGGCATAAGCAATCCAAGAAATTAGATCAGCAATTGGAACGCTTGTGTCGTCTGTCCAAAGGATGGAGTCACAATTAACAATTGTGGGAAAGGGGATGCTTCCTGCTCAACCTCTCCCCAATCCCAAACCGCAATATGAAATAAGTGACCCAACTCTTTAAATCAAATGGAACCAGCTAAATCCATCACCACTCTTAGAAGTGGGAAGATCATTGACAAAACCATTCCGGTTAGGGCTGAAAAGCCTAAGGATCCAGAAGAGGACAACGGTGATAGACCTAGTATTGCTCCACATGAATTAGAACCGAAACCTCGAAGGAAGCCGATTATTCCAATTCCCCAACGGTTGATTGCACCAAAACCTCTCTCTAACTCTCAGGATATTCTAGAGGTGTTGAAACAAGTGAAGGTCAGCATTCTTCTACTTGATGCTGTAAAACAAATACCTTCATATGCCAAATTTCTGAAGGACTTATGCACGACCAAAAGACGGTAAAATATTCAAAAGAAAATCTTCTTGACTGAGAATGTAAGTGCTATCCTAAAGCAAGATGTGCCGCAGAAATTCAAAGATCCCGGTAGCCCAACCATATCATGTGTAATAGGGGACTATCGAATTGATCACACACTTCTTGACTTAGGAGCGAGCGTCAATCTGATTCCCTACTTGGTATACAAACAGTTAGGTTTGGGTGAATTAAAACCCACCCTGATCACACTACAATTTGTTGATCGCTCTGTTTGTGTACCAAGAAGGATAATTGAGGATGTGTTGGTCCAGGTCGACAGATTTTACTACCCCGTAGATTTTATTATCCTGGATACCGATCCCATCAGTAACATGAGCACTCAGATTCCCATCATTCTTGGTCGCCCATTCCTTGCCACTTCAAATGCAATTATCAATTGAAGGAATGGTGTCATGACTATGACTTTTGGGAATATGACATTAGAGTCAAACATCTTTTTCAATAACGGAAGAAATTCTGAGGATGATGATGATTTCCACGACATTAACATGATTGATTCTTTCATAGAAAATAAAACGCCTCTGACCTTATCCTCTGACCCTCTAGAGATGGGTGCGATTCTTGATACTGCGCGGTATTTGAAGTTAATCAGTGGATGCCACAATTTGAAGAGTTGCCCTAGACCGATGCAGTGCCTCTACCGTCTAACCTCAAAGCACCGAAGCTTGACCTAAAACCTTTACCCTCTGATTTGGAATATGCCTATTTAGGTCAAAAAGAGACATACCCAGTGGTGATTTCATCCCACCTTGAGAACAAATAAGAGAGTATGCACATTTCTACTCTTAAAGAAGATAAAAGAGTTATTGGACATATCATCACAGATCTCGATAGGATGAATGAACTCCTTTCAACTGAATGTTTCGACTCTTTAAATGATTGCTTGACACACTTTGCAGATTCAAACGATCCCATGATACAAGAAATAGTGGATGCCTCGCAAGACAATACCTCGGTAGTTGTTACGGACCGAGAGAACCCTTATTATGAAGTACCTCTTCCATCCTGAATGTTTACCATCAAAGGAGGAGAAGCTGAGAATTGAACTAAAGATTGAAACTTCGGCGTGTGTGGAGACTACACCACCTACTACAAATTTTTCTGAATTTCATCTGCTTGTAGTTTCTGATTCATCATGGTGTACTAACTCTAAAATTTTTTCTACCATAGGAGAATCATATATACTTTGGACACTTCAGCCAATTAAAAGCAAACTTTATGCTGAGGTCCCTCAATTTCTCTCGACATTCACGCTCCAGGACATCCAAGCCTACTGCAAAACGGGCTTTTGGATGATCTTGTTGAAAAACCTTCTGAGAAATTTACCAAGATACTGGCCGACAGAAGAACCAGGATGCATGATTGAGTAGATTTTTCGTGCTTCCACAGTTGAGGATTAGAATTTACTGCTTTCATAGGACTAGGGTAGTTTGCTTTATGCTGTTCTAGGTTAGATGGTTTTATGCCATTAGGTTAGTTTGCTTCCTGCATTGTTTTAGGATAGTTTGCTTTCATGTCTTCACTCTCGTGCTGACCGACTTTCATACTGCTGTCTCTTGGAAAGTCACTCTCTCGATTCGTTATCCAAGTACTATCTTTCCATCACTTTTCCTTTACTTTCGTTGTCCCATGTGCATTACATGCTTATATCTTTTACATTGAGGACAATGTAGATTTTAGGTTGGGGGTGGGCGATTAGGTTACCTAATTAGTGTTTTCTTGGTCTTGAACAGAAATTGTGAAAATTTTTAAAATTTTCTGGAATTTCTTGTGAATTCGAAGTGATTTTAATGGCCATCTTGGATTTAGAATTACAAGATAAGTAATGTTGGTAATTTATGACTCTTAGATTCAGTTATCTGTTAGATTTCACAGTTAAGTTTGAATGGTTAATCCATTATTAGAAGCTGTAAACATTGATTGAGTCATGATTTCCCATGCCACATCTCGATTACACATTAAGGTTTCAGTTCAATATTGAAGGATTGACTTGGTAATCAGTAAGCATGAAAGGAACCAACATGGGAAATTTGTCCATCATGTTCAATAAGAAGAAGGAAAGAAAAAGAAAATACCCAGCTACAAGATAGCTGCCTGCGGAAAGGGTTGGGTGAACGAACTTCACCATAGGTTTTCTCCCTATAGGTGTAGATTCGATTCCCCATGATTGACATTTGAAAAATTAGGCGACTAGTTTTCATCATAGGTTTGCTCCCTATAGGTGAGGATTTGTTTCCCCTCCTTGGCACTACTGTTCATAGAAAAATCAAAGGCTGTTAGAATGAAAAGTTGATCTGGGAGGCAAGTTTTGGTTTAGGTTGGTTGTCTTGAGTACTCTTGTTGGTTACCAATGATTTCATGAAATAACGAATTGAATCTTAATGTTGATAAGCCGAGATTACACTATACACCCATGAAACTCAATGTTTAGAATTTGTCTTATTGAGGGATTAATACTTTAAACTCGATTATGAAATTTACCGTGTGCTTGAGTCCAGGAGAGAGTAATGCCCAACATTCATGAATCTTAAAATTCTAGGATCTGAATTGTCTTTTAAAAGACACTCGAGTTTATAAAATTTTCCTATAAGTCTCAACTTATTTTTCACATACTTTGCTCGGGACTAGCAAAATGCTGGTTGGGGGTTATTTTGAGGTTCAAATATTGCATATCAGACCCCAGTTATTACCTGGATTTACGAGCATGATACTGTTTAATGGCCCGTTTAATCATGTTTGTGATGCAGGGTGTATTTACGAGCTTGGACTGGAACAGGGTGTTAAAAGCTGAGATTTAACGTTCAGAATTCACCAAAGCATGGGACGGACCCTAGGAGACCAAGATCGACGAATTTACACGCCGGAGACCCGAGGAAATCGAGAAACTGAAGCTCAAGTGCCCGATATTGGTCCGAATGCAAGATCACAGGGTTCCCACCATCTGTTCGGCTCGAAACCTCATATATTGCCTAAGGACTATAAATTAACTGTACACGACAAATTTCAGCCATTGGATCTTTTTGGAAGTGGCCCAATGGATAGATCAGCCCATAGATCTGTGAATTGGGGCCGCCTGATATCCGGATATATTTCAATTTTTGTCTCAACAAGTCGAATGAAGTGCCAGAGAGGATGAACGGAGCAAATTTCTCAACAACATCAAAGAGGACCCCACATGGGGTTGTACGTGCACAAAGTGCACGCACACCAGTCGTGCACCGCAAGAGCCCAAGTCGGTCAGCGTTGCACTGACCAACGCATCTCCTTCACCTTCTTTGTTTCAAACAGCGTACGCACCCGATCCACTGGTTTTATGCAGTGGGGCCCACCCTTTATTCAAATCATCCATCTGAACCGTCCATTGAGTCCAGAGGGAGGGCGTAACTCACGTCTAGGTGATGGAATAGAAGAAGACAACGACGATCGATTTTTCACCGCATAAACGCATTTCGGACGGTTTACTGGAAACTCGGTGGGTCACACCAAATCCAATGAAAAACACCCATAGTCGAACGATTTTTTGACATGAGTCCATTGGACGGAGTGGATCTCGTCTCTAGTGATGATCTGGGGGTCGCCCGAGCATCCCAGCGTAACTCGTTACGCACGTACGTGCGTAACGGACGTCCGGCCGCCGTGGACCCTATAGCCCTCTTGATGGTGATCGGCCGGCCAATCCAGACCGTCCATTGGATCCGTACAAGGAGTCTGACCAAAACCCCAACCTTCCTTACAACCATGCATTCAAATCAGATCGCTAGTGTTGGAGTTTTCTGCGGACGTTGATTCATGCAGTGGCCCACCAAGAGTTCAGATCTTCTTGAAGATTTGCATGGTGTGCTAAATCAACCCCACATAGCCAATGGACGGCTCTGATGAGGTGTGAAGTCGCTAAGTGGACCCCACCGACTTCAACCACAACGAAAAAGGAAATCTTTGTTTCCGCTGCTGTTATACGCAAAACATAGCTGCGTAAGGAGCCCACCGATTGGCTGCCTATAAGAAGGAGAGAGCGCTGAGACGTGGAAATCATTCAAGCAGCCATGGAGGCATCCAGGACGTTTGAAGAGTGAGGGAGTTAGAGAGTTTGGTTTCTTTTATTTTTATTTGTTTTTCTTTTTAGAGTTAGCCACATCATGGCAGGCTAAACCTCTTTGCTAGGGCTAAGAGGTGAAGCTTGTGGCGTGATGGGAAGATTTTACAGTTTTGATTCATGTTTGAACTGATTTTGATTCTAGTTAATTATAAGGAATGCTTTTAGTCCTTAATGGTTTGTTGTGACTGAAATTACAATAGATCTGCGATGGCTTTATGTATTCCTGTTCCATTATTGTGATTATGCAGTTAGGAAGCCCTGTTGTTCACCATCGCCCCTTGGACATGGTTGAGTGATGGAAACTCTTCCTGACATTCATACATCTCTCTGATTGGTTGTGGATTAGTTTAATTCTATTGTTTACTTTGTCTCATGGGCATGGTTTTGTGATAGAATCCACTCTAATTTACATCAGTCCTATCTCTTGAAAACTAGATCAAAAGAAGTTCAGATTGATTTTCATGGTTATATCTTCCAACTGGATGATGATGGGACTCGAAGTCTAGTTGAGTTCATGAATCAAGCATAGATCTCCCTGATCTCTACAAGTGGATCCTCTGAATCCCTAGTTTCCTACTTTTGAATTTTATAAATTTTAGTTTCCTCTTTCACCATTATTCACTCATATTCTATAAATTTAGATTTCATCTTAGTCTAGTCCTAGTTATAGTTAGTTTCAGATTACATACAAGTTTCAGTCCCTTGGGATTCGACCTCGGTCTCACCAAGTTTATTACTACATCAAAACCCTACACTTGAAAAGTGAACACTCTTTGGACGAGGTTGCGAGCAACCGAGCGCCATAGCTAGTGGACACCCTACCCTTCTGGTCAGAAAGAGTAGTGATTCGAATCTGTTGCTTGCCATTGTATCATTGTCAGTTGATTGTTTGGAAAAGAGATGACTTGCACATATCATGAGGGTTGAGAAAAACATTGTGATTGTCCCTGCACGTTGGTGCGGCATTACGGGTCACCAACCACAACCCTTTCACGTCATATTATTAATAACATTGGAGGGTAAGTCTGAAAAGTAGGGCCTTTGTGCGTTGGTGCGGCTTTACGAGGATTCCTGTACTGTTTGGTCTGTCGTTCTTTGCTACGTAATCACCCTAGGAGTATTCGATCCATTTGATCGTCAAAGTGGTTAGCTGCCCTGCGCGTTGGTGCGGCCTTATGGGGAACTCACTACACCGACTTGGACTCGATCAAATTTTGTGAATATCCCAGACTAGGTATGTACAGGTAATCTTTTGGCATGTAGTCTGCTGATTCTGATACTTTAATTACAATGGATTGTTGTCACTTTGAGTTTGATTATTCTTTACAGAGATAGATCCACTCACTTCTACTAGCATTCGTACGACTATCCAGATATAGGGATTGGGTCAATCGTGCATGTATCATATACGGATTTGATCATCATCCGGAGAAACTGGGAGAGATGAAATCTTATTTAGCTGTTTACACTGACTGCAATTGGAGAATATAGAAGATTCCTCAGTGTACTGTGTGCCGCGTGCGTTTTTAAAAATTTTTTGTTTGAAAATTATCCTCTTTGGAGCTCGACTCCTTAGGGATTTTATTTGAAAATATTTTTAGATTTTTAAAAAAATATCTGTTCGATCTCGCGGGTGGGCTTCGTCATTTGGTTTTTATTTGCACAAGTAAACAGTCGCGTTGCCTCCACTGATGAGTTGGTGGGGCTAACGATTTTTATTTGAGGTATTTTTGGGATTTTTGAAACATCCGTCCGATCTCGCGGGAGGGTATCGTCGTTCAATTTTTATTGTGCAGTGATCTGTATTGAATAGCCAAATGGCCTCCACTAATGAATTAATAGGGCAATTGGTGAACATGGGCCTGATTTTGACATGTGGGCCTAGGACCATGGGCCTTGCTTTGGATATGTGGGCCTAAGAAATGGGCTTGAAAAGATTGGCTTTGAACCATGGGCCTTTGAACAATGGGCTTGGTGGGTTTTTGACATTGGGCCTTGTAGACTTTGAACTTGTGGGCCTTGTGGGTTTCGAGATGTGGGCCTCTAGGGCTTTGAGATGTGGCCTTCTGGGGGCTTTGAAATGTGGGCCTTGTGGGCTTTGAACTTGTGGGCCTTGTGGGCTTTGAGATGTGGGCCTCTGGGGGCTTTGAAATGTGGGCCTCTGAGAGCTTTGAAATGTGGGCCTTGTGGGCTTTGAGATTGGGCCTCTAGGGGCTTTGAAATGTAGGCCTAAGAGATGGGCTTAAAAACATGGGCTTTGAACATGGACCTTTGAACAATGGGTTTGGTGGCCTTTTGACATGTGGGCCTTTTGAGCTTGTGGGCCTTGTGGGTTTTGAAATGTGGGCATCTGGGGCTTTGAACTTGTGGGCCTTGTGAACTTTAAAATGTGGGCCTCTTGGGCTTTGAACTTGTGGGCCTTGTGGGCTTTGAGATGTGGGCTTTTGGGGGCTTTGAAATGTGGGTCTTGTGGGCCTTGTGGGCTTTGAGATGTGGGCCTCTGGGGCTTTGAAATGTGGGCCTCTGGGGCTTTAAGATGTGGGCCTCTAGGGGCTTTGAAATGTGAGCCTCTAGGGGCTTTGAAATGTGGGCCATGTGGGCTTTGAGACGTGGGCCTCTGGGGCTTTGAAATGTGGGCATCTGTGGCTTTAAGACGTGGGCCTCTGGGGCTATGAAATGTGGGCCTCTGGGGCTTTGAGATGTGGGCCTCTAGGGTCTTTGAAATGTGGGCCTCTGGGGCCTTGACTTTGACTTTGTGGATCTCGGACTTTGTTAGCTGCTTGTCCTGTATATGCATATATGTTTTTATTTTTGTTCTTGTAAAGGAAGGAAAATAATGTACTTGTAAAAAAGATTTTTTAAAGGAATGAAAATTTTTGTTTGTGCCAAATTTGTTAGTGTTTGCTTGCATTTGAGCTTGTGTCTGGATAGTGGAATCAGAATATTGAACTTAGCTCACGTCGAATCCGGTATTCTGAGTTGTTTACTGGGGATCCCGATTCCCTGAGAGTAGCGCATACTAGGATCATGCCCCTTAGATTTGGGTAGAGTCGGACAGAATTCTAATTCGGGACTTATCTTTTCCTTGTGCTTCTTCACTTTGCTTGTTGCCTTGGCTTTTCCTGTTTCTGTACGTTTTCTTTTCTTTTCTAGACATTTTTGCCCGTAGCGCTTTTTCAGGTTTTCACCATGACCGGCTTTCTTGTCATTTTTTCCTATGGCGTCCTTTCAGATTTCACCATGTCCCGAGTTTTTGCTCTTGCTTACCATTTGGGAGTTGTGCTCTTTTTACCCTTGGTGCCTGTTCAGGTTTTCACCAAGTCCGCTACATGCCCACTGTTTTTACTCGAGGCGCCCTTTCAGGTTTTCACCTCGCCCGTTTTGCTTAGGCACGTTACTTTTCTTTTGATTTCTCTTTTTCTTGTATAAAGGTGGGAGGCTAGACTCCATTCATTGCCGGCCGACGGTGAGCTGCCTGATTTTGTCTTCAATCATGATCGTGAAGCTGTTGACATTGGGTTAAACTATCATGAGGGGAAACGGGTTGGTGACTTGTATTTTTACTCATTGGGTTTGACTCTTCTTTTCTCTTTTTTTTTGGACTGCGCGCTTTATTTGTCCATTTTTTTTTGTTTTTTTTTTCCTTTATTTTTTTGTAACACTTATTGGAAGGAATGAATGATGATGGAATGTACCTCAGGATGCTAACCTTTTGTTGTTTGACTTTAGTTTTACGATTGTGGTTGTTGACATAGTCAGGTAGGAAGATTACCCATGATAGATATTCATGTTATCGGTATTGATGGGCTCTGGAAGATCTTTGCCCCTAATGATGGTGAGATGAAGGGAACTTCCCGGAAGAATCTTCGCAAATGATCAGTGAATCATCCCAGGATGACTTAGACTTTCCCCCTGGATTTAGTAGGCGAAATGATAAGATGTGCATTGTTACCATGTTGCTAACATTTCTTTCAGACTTGCTTGTCATTGGTCCTAGTGATCGTCGTGCACTTTATATCTGCAAGATGTAGTTGGTTGTATCGAGATTACCACCAACCATTTTCCTTGACTTCTCTTTTTCATTCGTACCAATGATGTAGGATGTTGTTGGCACCTGCTTTTGTCTACCACGAGAATATATTTATGACCATTGGATGCCTTTGGGTTCATTCTTTCGATGATGTCCACACCCCGTAATGAAGAAGGGCTAGAGTATTGTCAGGTTATAAAGACTCGAAGCATGCACATGGATACTTGAATACTTGAAGCACTTCCTGACATGTTGCAATAACTTATCTTCATCATTCATTAGTAGAATTCCATCATAGACTTCAGACATGATCTTGATAGCTTTGCTTGATGGGCTTGACATTAGGCTTCATAGCAGATGGTGTATGATTGATTCTTCATTCGATTTGGGTAAGGCTTCCATAGGAGAATGCGATGTTGGATATCCCCGGGCCTCAGGAATTCTCTCATCCTCTACTTGTATTCAGTAGGCGAGCATTTCTTGATGCATACTGTTCTAGGGAGCTACACAATTTCAAAATCATCTGTGATCACATTGGCCTTTGTTTTGAGATTTCTGAGGGAATACTCTAGCTAACTTGAGAGTTGAATCATCATTTTCCCCATCCTGGGCTTTGTCTAAATCCATGAGTTTGAAGTCTTAACTCTAGATCGAAATCATGTGAGTCGACTTTAAACTCGGGTGTTGTAACGGATGCATTTGACACATTATTGCTTGTGAGTTTTGAAAGATTTTCTATTGTTTTTGTGTTTGAGAAATTTCTGAATTTTTTTTTTGGATTTTGACAAGTATTTAAATTTTTTGGTATTTAAGAAATATCTAGTGTTTTTTGACTTTTGAGAATTTTTTGATTTTTTTTTTTTAGGATTTTGACAAGTATATGATTTTTTTGGTGTTTTGGAAATATCCAGTGTTTTTGGCTTTTCGAGAATTTTCTGATTTTTTTTTTTTTGAGAAAGACGGCGATGTGAACCAAGGATTGTCTGATTCGACTCAGGGAGTGAAACACTATTTGCTTTTATTATGCCGTCTTGGGGACTGCGAACCAGCTAGTCCTGCACTCCTTCCCTTTAGGAGGCAGGGCCAGACGGATCAGTAGGTGGGCCCTCATTGTCGTACCCAATGTCGTAACAAGTTTGGGATTGGGTTCTGAGTTGGTGTTGGATGTCACTTTCCTTAGCTCATCCCCGATGCATTGTGAGTCTTTGGATTCTTCCTGCTCAGGTGGGACCCACACTGTGGTCCAATCAATCAAGGAAAATTCTTGCCCCTTGCCCAAGTCATTTTCAAATAGCCCAGTTGGGCTCATTTTGCTTATTTGATCCTCCACGGTGGATCTCAGCCTGCCAATCGGACAGATGATCCCTTCTCTGATGGATTTGATTGATGTGTGGATGAAGGGGTCATCCTCCTCTTACTGATCTTGCCCTCCTTTGATACATCTGTGCTTTTCTATCTCACCCATAGGAGGCAGATGTTCCAGTCCTCTCATGCCTGCATTCTCTTGATATTCGAGCTGATAATAAAAATGTTGGTGCTCGACTAGAGGGAAGACATAGTTTGATCCGATGGGACATGCAACAGGTATGCAATTCACAGTCTCGAATTCAAGACTATGGTATGAGATATCTTCATCGGAGCATTGTATGTTTATGATCGGGATATCTAGCTCTTGACAGTTGACTGCTTCAATCGGAAAGATTTGTTCGGGATCATCCAGAACAGTCAGCGCCACCTTGTCTCTGAAAATGTACTTGGCCTTTTGGTGAAGAATTGAAGAGAGAACCTTGACTCTATGGATCCAAGATCGATCAGGGAGGAGATTAAATGAAGCTATGATGTCAAAGACCTGAAAAGTGATGGTTGATGCTTTGGGACTAATCAGAATCTTGACTTCAATCTCTTCCTCGACTTGTTTCCTAGAGGCGGGGACCAACCGTCCTAGACTCTTCTCTTGAAGGATCGAAGATTGAGTAGAGCTAGGCAAATCCCTTTGAGTAGTAGAATGTCCTTCTTGGAAAATTACAACATGATTGAAGTTGGGCCCTAATTTTGCTTTGCAATGTGGTATGTTAATCGGGGAATGAGCTTTTTCTTGGATCATGGGGGTTGGAGCAAGGGTCGGATAGGCAGATGGTGTCCCTTGCAAGACAGAAGATGTATGGATTGAATTGATTGGGCATGCTTCTTATAGACTTGGGGGCATGGAGACTGGATCAGCTGGAGATGCCCCTTACAAGTTTAAGAGCGAAGAGATTGGACTGCTAGGGTGTGCCCCTTACATATTTGGAAGTATTGGTGTTGAGTTGGTGGCGATTGCATGAATGGATTGAACTGGATGGCAAGGTGATTTTCGCTGTATGATATTAGTGGTAGGGGTGCTTGATGAGCTGGGGTATACTTGATATGATAGCAGGGAATTCTGGAGGACATAGCTGGTGGCAGCAACAGCAGGAGAGGTAACCATAATCCTTTGACTATCAATCAAATCTTGGACCGCATGTTCAGGGCAAAACAATGGTCCGTTGTGTGGTCTCAGGATTGGTGGTATGCACAATACTTATTCTCATTATAGTTGGGTGACAGAGGGTTTGGTGGGAGCCTAAGCAGTAGCAATGTAAGTATTTGCCTTTGAACTAGCATGGCTAGTATCTCGCTGTAAGTTTGAGCTATCGGTGTAAACTGCCTAGGCTCCCAGGCCATCCCCGTTTGCCGACCATGATTGGGGTACTGAGGAATCTCTCCCTTTGTTGTTGTTGTTGCCATTGTCCCTCTTGAGGATCGAATTGAGCACCTTAGGTAGAGGCGATAAGATCGTCTTCTTCCGTTAGATGGAGGTCAGGAAAACTTCCATTACCATTCTCGTATTTGACATGCCTTCCTTCCACTATTCGCTGTACTGGGGAGGTCTGATGAGGCCCTCAGGGGGAGATTGTCCCAGCCCTTATTCTGGCTTCAACTCGTTCCCCAACACGGATGAGTTGGGTAAAGTTAGCATATGGATACGAGACGAGGTATCCAGAGATACTCGGGTTTGCCGAGTGGATGATCATGTAGATTTGTTCTTCGTCATCAATGGGTGCTTTCATTCTGGTGGCCGTGGCCCGCCACCGTCCAACATAATTTGATAATGACTCATCATTCCTCTGCCTTAGGGCAGCAAGATCCGCCCTTTTAGGCACTATATTAAGATTGTACATAAAACGATCAATGAAAGCTTGGGAAAGTTGTTCCCAAGTTTTAATTCGATGGTAGTTTAATGATATGTACCAATCTAACGCATCGCCTTTCAAGGATTTTTGAAACAAACGGATCAACGCTTCGTCATTACCCGACATAATATTAAGCTCTCCACAGAATGCTCTTAAATGGTCCATACGACACCCCGTACCATCATATCTCTTGAATTTTGGTACCTCAAAGTTTTGAGGTACCCTGACATCGGGAAAAGGACATAAGTCCCTGAATTTGGCGGATGGATGATCCAATCCTTGTCGCATTTGTAGCTGATTTTGCACCATTTGCAACTGTTCTCGCAGCTCTTCGATTTCTAATCTGTTGTGCTGCGGGTATCTTGCCCCTTGCTGCAAGACTTGGGCTACTTTCTCCTCATAAGGGTCGATTTCTTCGAGCCTTTGGTTTCCGAGAATGGGGGGTTATTGGAAAGAAGATGGACTACCAGTGGCGGGAGGTAATTGAAATTGAACTTCTTTCCCTTTTGGGAGAGGGTGTGATGTATGGAAATGGCTCCCACCCGGGGTATCTGCCAAATTCGGAATGTTACTCCTGTTAGGAGGAGTGAGTTGGACTCGAAACTGACCCCCTTTATGGGCATCCGCCAGTTCTTGTCTGTGGTTCCTTTTAGGGGGAACGGATGTTGTAACCTGATTGTTGTGATGTATTGAGTAGAGATGTGCGAGAGGGTTGTTCCCGTTTGCTGGCTGCTGTTGATCTTATGCTGGCTCCTCTGGGAGAGGGAGCGTGGGATTTGCTGGAGGGATGAGGGAGAAGGCAAAAGGGGTCCGAGGGAGTGAACTATTATGTACACTAGGCTGGGTTGCCTGTGTATTCGGTATGACACTTGGCACTAGGCGGAGTAGTAGCTCTTGTATTGTTTGAAGTAGTAGCTCTTGCGTGGTCGTATTGGCCTGTGGGTCTGTTGGATCTACTGGTAGTAGCGTGGGTGTTAGTGTAGGTGCGGGTGTTGATGTTTTAGGAGCTGGCTGAGCTGCCGACTCTTCTTTATGGGTAGCCATAGTTGCTCGAGATCGAGTAATCATAGCTCATATTGATGCCCAAACAAGTGTAAGCCAAAGATTGATATTTTTTTTGTTTTTATATGAATGCAATGATAAATGCCCCTTGAGATTGGAATACCACATACTTTCGAGTCGGGTCTCAGTTAGTGCATTCTAGCAAATCCCCAGCGGAGTCGTCATTTTGTAGACACTGGAAATCGGCGCCCACGCTGATTTGGATGTTATGGTTTGGTGGTGGGGTTAATTAGGCTGATTTATGGATGTTGGAGTCGCCACTAGCCGAATAATCTCATAATCCCGCGGTCGGCTAGAACGTAAGGTTGGAGAAATCCGAAGACTCTCCTACTTTTGGTTAACTCCTGGTCTGCGATCCGGGATTCCGGGTAAGGGACCTCGGTTATAAAGAGGGAAGGTGTTAGACACCCTCTCTGCTCGTACGAATGTACGGTCTCTACTTTGTGTGGTAAAACAATCTCAAGGGATGGATGATGTGGTCGAGATAGGACTAAGCACACACATGGATTTCTGATGCGACAAGATCCGAGATTTCGGCGAGCCACAGAGCATACGTCGAACGGCGTGTCTAGAAGGCGGATATGATGATGCTTATGCAAAAAGGTAAGAAAAATGGACTAGATCACTAGAAATTTCTGATTGGACAAGATCCGGTGTATGACAAGTCATAGAGCATACGTTCACTAGAGATCTAGAGAAGAATGGGGGTTGAGAAGGGAATAGATGTCATGATGAATGCTTGTATGTAAAATGAATGGATCTTTGGCTTGATCTTGAGTAGGCTAAGACATGGACTGAACTATGACCAATCTAGGCTAGACTTGTGGGTCGGAAAGGTCAAGAGGAAGGGCTAGGGGGTGGCCAAAAGATCAAACTTTGGATGCTTGGGAGCTCCTTCCCTTTCCTTCACTCTCTTCCTCCCTCTCTCTCTCTCTCTCTCTCTCTCTTAGATGAGAAGGTGTGTTGTTGTTGTATCTTGAAATGAGAAGAGGAGAGGACTATTTATAGCCTTCTCCAATGGTCCTTTGGTAAATGATAGGTAGGTAAGGGTTAAAAGGATGACATGGCAGCTTGTGAGTGGTTGAGGAGAGAGAAGTGACACGTAGCGCATTCCCATTAGCTCTTAGGGTTGGTAAAATGGTAAATAGTAAAGCCTAGAGGGGTAAATTCAGAGGAAAGTTGACTTTCGGGCTAACGTACAGCTGTTGCTCGGAGGACACACGCGTTCGGCGAGCGGCGGTAATTGGAGTACCGCCTGTGGTAGTCCAACTACCGCCCGGGCTGGGTTTGGTCCGAATCTTGTGTGGCTGGCTTCGCCCACATTTTTTGAGAGGAAGCGGTAGTTTAACTACCGTTGGCGGTAGTCAAATTACCGCTTCGAGTACAGTTTCTCCTGAAATTTAGCCAATGGGTCCTTTTTTGGGTCCTGAGAGTGGAATAAAGTTCGTTTTGGATATTTGGCTTCAAAATTGGCTCAATTGTGACCTGAAAATGGCCCGAGAAATGGGTTGATTGTGGGTGAAGGTTTGGGTATGCTTTGACATGAATGATGGCTTGTGATGGCTCAGGTATGGTTAAGGTTTGGATCACGATTCCCGGATTGTCCTAGCTTTCTCAAGATATTAGCCTGGGTGGGGTGTCTACGGGGTCAGAGTAGGGTTCAAGTGTGTTTGGAGTTTCGTAACCTAACCTAACATCTTTTTAAGTAGATAAACACTCATTTGTAGTTCAGTGAAGCAGTTTGATGTGCATTCAAAGGGACTACAATGCAGGTCAGATTGGTCATAGTGGGTTAATGTGGGACAGTGTGGGGTCTGAGTGGGTCCAAAGTCATTGTACCCTAATGTAATGTATTCTCAAATGGATGTTGATTCATTCTAAATCTGATGAAGGAGTTTGACGTGCATTCCATGGGGCTATAGTTCAGGTCAAGTCAATCTGGGTTAGTGTAGGTCAGAGTGGGGTTCGAGCATGTTAAGTCTTCGTAACCATCATAACATATTTTCAAGTGGATATACATCTATTTGTAGTTCGGTGAAGGAGTTTGATGTGTGTTTAAAAGGGTTGTATTGAAGGTTGGAGTTGGTTGTAGGGGGTCAGTATGGGTCGGTGTGGGGTTTGAGTGTGTTTAGAGTATTCGTACTCTAATGTATTGTCTTTTCAAGTGGATTTCTACCCATTCTGAATTTGGTGAAGGAGTTCGATGTGCGTTCAAATGAATTGCAATGTAGGACAAATCAACATGTGTTGGACGAAGTGCACCTTCATGAACATGTTGTATATCCATGTGCCCATTTGTTTCATTAGGACATTTGAATGTGTTATATCAACACATAAGCCAATCAGGCAGATTCCTCCCCATCTTCTTGAGGCCAAGGTTTGCGTATTCAGGACATTATATCCCCCGTAGTTATGCTTACCATTTCAGCTACTGAAGTTGGCCTTTCTAACAGGGAAGACAGATTCATTTGGGATCTATCTTCAAACGGGTCCTTCTCTCTGAGATCTACCTGGAATGGTATCAGACAGCACCTCCCGAAACCCCTATGGATCAGGTGGCTTTAGAACAAATACCTTCCTGCAAAATTGGTGATATTTTGCTGGAAAAAAGCCCATGCGGCTGTTCCTGTTGACACAGCTATTCAGAATTGTGGAGTCTCTCTGGCATCCCGTTGTGAATGTTGCAGTCCTCCTCCAGAGACCAGCTCCTCGTCGTCAAATGGCCTTCTTGGATCTTCTCTCCATCAGCTGAGCACGGATCATCATAGCAGCCCGCAACCGCTGGAACTGCAGAATGATGTGGAGACGCTGGACCACCTGCTGAGTCACGACAAATCTGCTCGGCTAGTGTGGTCTCACTTCAGCGCCCTGTTCGACATTCCCTTCGTGCGCAATGCTCCCATTCTCCACCGAATTTAGCAGTGGTCTTCTTCGGCAAGTGAAAGATCCAGGGTGAAGATGCTGATAGGTTTTCTCCCCTGTTTTATCATCTGGGAACTATGGAAGAGTCGAAATGTAGCCCGTTTTAAGGGGCGAATCATGTCTGTTGCAGGCATCATCTATAATGTTCGTCGTTGGTTGCATGAGATCGGCTCCCTGATCCAAGCTCTGGACGGAAACTCCTTGGCTGAGAATATCACCATCCAGCTCTTAAGTCTTGGTTCCCCTAACAACTCCCCTGTTTCCAATCATATCCTTGTCAGATGGACAAAACCTCCCGAACATTGGTTGAACCTAAACACAGATGGTTCCTCGCGAGGAAACCCAGGTGCGAGTGGTGGAGGAGGAGTTTGTCGAGATCATCTTGGCCGGCTCATCTTTGCTTATCACAGATTTTATGGCGTCTCTACAAACACTATCGCGGAAGCTCGGGCAATGTTGGACGGGCTCCATATATGTTCCAATCTAGGCCTTGCGAATATTATTCTTGAAACTGACTCGAAGGTCATTGTGGATGCTCTGGGGGATTCAGGCTCGTCCAACCTATGGAATATTTGGTACATTCTGGGGAATATTAAAGCTAAGGTTAGGAGCCTAAATCTGTTGTTCAGCCACACTTTTAGAGAGGGGAATGCGGTGGCAGATGCGCCAGCTAGGATGGCTAGCGAGGGTTGTCCTGACAAAATTTTCTCTCGTCGCTCTCAGCTACCGAGGTTGGTCAGAGGCGCGTTAGTGTTAGATAATGCAGGGATTGGTATGCTTAGACGTCAGTGACCGTGTCGGTGTTTTTTCTCTGTTTCTGTTTTCCTGTTTGTAGAGCTTTCCTTCTGTCCAGTTTAGCCTTGCGCTATATGATAGGTGCGGCTGCCATCTTTTTCTTTTTGTTGGGCCCACCTGAATGCCTGTAAATTTGTCTAATCAATGAAATTTCCAACGTTTGCACCAAAAAAAAAATAATAATAAATCAACACATAAGCCAATCAAAATCTCCGGTGTACCACACCATTGAGAAAAAACAAGTATTAACTTAGATCCAAAACTTGTGTCCCCTTACGTAGTTGTTAATGTGGTATAATAATAAAATAAAATAAATTTTTTTCTAAAAAAAAAATCAATTAAGCACATACATGTGGGTACGGTCCCATCTCCACATGAGTAGGGACCCCAACAAAGATGGTCCATGCAATATGACTTACTTTATGGGACAGTCAAAAACCCTTTGATGAGCTTGCCCACTACAGATAGTCCAGAAAAGATCGGTAATTAAACAGGTCCACTCTCAACTGAGAACACGTGCAAAGCTCTACGTTTGCATAACTGTATCGTGCGTTGCTGTAATAACGGTATGAATAATTGAACCATAGGGGTGTTTGGTAATTGAGATTAGATGGGTTTAAGTGAGATGGAATTAACGAAATGTAATAATTATATGGTGCAAGGGATTGTCATGTAATCTCATGGCTTGGAGGCTATCCCGCTTCATGTTTGGAAGAAACATAAACCAAATGAATGTGTTTCCCTGCCTCTGCCGGTCGGTGCTGTGGGCCCCACCATGATATATGCGTTTCATCCATGCCGTCCACGCATTTTCATCCATGCGGTCCACCCATTCTTCCGGATCATTTCACAGTATGAGCCCAAAAATGAGTTTGATCCAAATCTCAAGTGGACCGAATAGTGTTGATTGAACGCCCACCATTAAAAACTTATTGAGGGCCACAAAAGTTTCGGATCAAGCTGATATATATTTTTTTTCCTTCAAATAACCATTACAATTGGCCCTAGGAGGTTTTTAATGGTGGAATTCAATCACTACTGTTTTCCCACGGTGTGGTCCACCTAAAATTTATATCTACCTCATTTTTGGGATCAAGCCCTAAAATCATATTTTAAAATAGATGGATGGCATAGATAAAATACATACATCGTGGTTGAGTCCACATAGAAAAAATCAATGGGTACAGTAACTCCCACACGAAACTCGAAACAGAATTGCAGTAATCCCTTGCCAAGGCGCCGATTCCAAGAAAGAGCTTCAAAACCATACCTGTAACGATCATGGGATCTTAAAACCCACTCCCACCTTAATTTCCTTTGAACCCGTGCGCCAAACGCCCCCTTTGGGTCACTGAAAGGACACGCACTATATTGGACTCGAGGACCATCAAATTCCAGGTACACGAGCCTTCGCATAAAGCACAATCGCCATACGGGGGAGAATCAGTTATAGCTGGAAGGGGTGCGATGATGAATGTTGACTGTTAACCATTTCTGTTTTTCCACAGCTGCTTTAAATTAAAGGCCACTTGTAAAATTTAAATAGACCTCATTTGAATCACCTGCCATCCATAGTAAGGACCACTGGATGGACGGTCCAAACTTATTCATCACCTCCTGTCACGTGTACCACTAGTGTATTCTTTATTAAGCTCGTCAAATACGTGGAGAGAAAGTTCGGGGAAGAGAATAGAAAGTAGAGGCTATTTCATCTACAACGGCTGTGGAAGAGAATTTCGTGCAACTGTTTTTAAGCTCACTGTGGTTTCAGTATGGTATCTAAACCGTCGAAGACTGTCTCCAAAGTATTCAGACTGACCCAATAATCAGGTGGGCTTCTCCATAACAAATTAAACGGTAGATAATCATCTAAAAGATCCTCCAAATTCACTTCATAGCACACCTGATGTATGAGGTGGCCCATTTTCAGTGGTCAACCCTAATGGATGGGTTGGATTCCATACAAACACTAAAGTGGGCCCCACATGTTGCTAGCAAGTTCCACGAAATTCTCCTCTTCAAAAGATATTCCAATGGTACTCAATGACATTGCGGACTTTCACTTGTGAAACGTAATAATTATTAAAAAAAACCTGCTCCGCTGGCCAGTACCAGGCATAAGTGCAGCATCCCATCAGACACACGTGTCACGCATGTATGGAGGAGCAATTGGGTGCAGCCCTGTTAGAAAATTTGATTGGATACACCGAAAATATAAAAATAATAATTAAAAAAGAACAATTTCACTAGGCTGAATCACGTATAAAATACGCTGTCCTTAAAGCGTGATTCGTCCCCTTATCACTGCTGGAGGGTTACAGACGAATTGCTTCCAGGATAAGACAAGCCTTATCTGGATCCAGCGTGCAGCAATCACGATAGGTCCACTGAGGAACAGTTTTAACGCAATAGATTTCTTCTGGCAGATTTAGACGGTAGAGATGATCACAATATTCTAACAATGGAGCTAAGGACTGTTTCTGATTTGATGAGAGAGATGGTGTGTTGAGATGATGAAATCGGACTGGAATGGTCCAGTTTATATAGGCCTCTGGTTTAGACCCGTTGCTGTGTGGTATTCAATGGTCCAGAACGTTTGAAAAACGTTTCTGGCCGTTGTCCATTAATCCCAGACGTTTCTGGTCGTTAGATCAAAAGATCTGACCGTTGGATCATCCTGGCCCGTCCGTTTTCGGACCGTTTGGCTTTCAAGGCAGAGAGCCGTTTTTAGAAACGGCTGGACGTTTCGGATTCTAGATCCGACCGTTCTCAGTCACCTATAAAACCCAGGCTCCTTTCGGATTTTCAGATCCACACCGCCCTAAGGCTCTGACCAGACCCATCGCACCGCGATCGCACCGAGTCGCGCCGGTTCGCGTAAGGTCGCGAGGGAGCGACTCCTCTGCGACACGATGCGGACGTGCGAAGTGCAAAGTGCGCCATCTAGCGCCACTACAGCCACTACAGCCACACTGCCCACGCCCACGCCCGAGCCCGAGCCCGAGCGCGAGCGTGCGCGCGCGCGTGCGTGCGTGCGTGTGTTCCAGTGCTTCGCACTGGAACACGCAACCCTTATTTCATCTCCTCCAAAAAGCTCCAAGTAAGAATACTCTTCTCAACATCTCATATAAACCACAAAATTATTTCAACCATTTTCGATGTGGGATAAAGCACACACCGCACTTTTAGATTTGAAATTTTCGGAAAAAGCGTTTTGGCGGCAAAATCCCGAAATTTTGAAAATTTTGAATTTTCTTTTTATTTTTTCAAAAAACCACTAAATTTCAACAATCCCCCACTGGTTTTTTAAACAATAAAACTCTGCCAGAATAATAACAGTTATTATGCATAAAGAAAGATATCTTGCGATTTTAATCTTTCCTTAGTGTAAGTACTTTAAAGTTATTTCGAAATTCCTGGTTGCCGCAGCATTGAACCAGTTATTCCTATATGATATAACCGAAAATACCACACACATAATAGCTCCTGCGTTAAGTGTTCCTTTATAATCTCGCTTAGCACTTTTAATGGCCATGTGCTTATCCTGTTTCATGAACGATCCCGAGATAACTCTAAGTCTCATGAGAAGCGGCACCACTTCTACGTTCACATAGGTGAAATCCTTCCAGTGTTTCCGTTAAAACACTTGTCCTGTTTGACTGGACTTCATTAAGAGTTTAATACTCATCCCTCTTTTATAACGGCCAGCACTTTCATCTTGGATGAGGTTGTTGATTTATTTAGTGCTGAAACTTTTCACTTATCAGTGAATTGTTATTACCCATTAAACCCAAAAATTAGAGATTTTCTAATTTAGGGTTGGGTTTCTTTCACTGGTGAAACTTTGAGTAAAGAGTTTCAACCCCATCCCTCTAGATGTTGTCCTTACTACCTCTCTCGTTAGAGGTTTAGTAAAAGGATCAGCCAAGTTATTACTTGACTTTACATATGAGATCGCAATGATTCCATCTTGAATCAATTGCCTTACATAGTCATGTCTCAAACTTATGTGTCTGGACTTTCCATTATAGGTACCGCTATAGGCTCTCGCTAGAGTGGCTTCACTATCACAATGAAGTGAAACAGCCGGTATAGGCTTCGCATAGAATGGGATTTCTAATAGAAGATCCCTTAACCACTCAGCCTCTTTGCCTGTAGCAGCTAAAGCTATGAATTCAGATTCCATAGTTGAGTGCGTTATGCAAGTTTGTTTCTTGGATCCCCAAGATACAGCTGCACCTCCTAGGGTGAATATCCACCCTGTAGTGGACTTGTTGTCCCCTGCACTCGATATCCAACTTGCATCGGTATATCCTTCTAATACTGCTGGAAATTCTGAATAAAATAGCCCTAGTTCTTTGGTTTCTTTAAGATAACCTAGAACTCTATTTATTGCTTTCCAGTGTTCAACACTTGGATTACTCGTAAACCTACTTAGTTTACTAACAGCATATGCTATATCCGGTCTTGTGCATTGCATTGCATACATAAGACTGCCTATAGCACTAGCATACTCTAGTTGTGCAACTGCTCTTCCACTGTTTTCTTTTAACTTGATACTTGGATCGAACGGGGTCTTTGCCTCTTTAATTTTCAAGTGGTTAAACTTGTTTATAATTTTCTCAATATAATGAGACTGGCATAATGCAAAACCCCCACTATGTTTTTTAACTTTGATACCTAATATGGTATCCACTTGTCCAAGATCCTTCATTTTGAAAACTGAAGAGAGAAACTTTTTGGTTTCAGTTACACCTTCCATTTTATTACTGATTATTAACATATCATCTACATACAAGCATATGATTACAATATAATCATTACATACTTTTGAATATATGCATTTATCAGCAATATTATGTTCAAAACCATAAGACAGAACTTTAGAATCAAATTTATCATGCCACTGTTTTGGTGCTTGCTTTAATCCATACAAAGACTTAACTAGTCTACATACTTTTCTTTCATTTCCTGGTAGAACAAACCCTTCTGGTTGCTCCATGTAAACCTCCTCATCGAGATCACCATTCAGGAATGCTGTCTTCACGTCCATTTGATGGATATGAAGATGATGTATAGATGCAAGAGCAAATAAGATCCTAATCGATGTTATTCGAGCTACTGGTGAATAAGTGTCAAAATAATCGATTCCTTCTTTCTGTCGGAAACCCTTAGCAACTAATCTTGCCTTAAAGGTTTGAATTGTTCCATCTGTGTGATATTTTTTCTTAAATACCCACTTACAACCTATTGGTTTAGAACCTGGAGGTAGATCTACCAATTCCCATGTTTGGTTAGATATTATTGAATCCATTTCATCATTAATAGCTTCTTTCCAAAAAGCGGAGTCTCTAGAAGTCATAGCTTCTCTAAAGGTTTTAGGTTCATCTTCTATGGTTAAAACCATAGGTATTTTTCTAATCACCTTCTCTCTATCACCCTCTACTAGATGAAAAGAGAGTCGTTGAGAGTCTATTTGATCAGGATCAAGACTCTTTTCTACTCTTGCTCTTTGACTCCTACGAGGTTCACTAGGGGCTTTCTCTTCTATTTGTGTTTCTTTTATAATTTCATTTGGAGATTGAATCTCAGCATTCTTTTTCTCCGTGAATACAGAATTCTCAAAGAACTCTACATCTCTAGACTCTATGATTACATTGGTGTCGAAGTCTAGAAGTCTATAGGCTTTACTATGTTGTGCATATCCTACAAGGACGCACTTGATAGCTCTTGGTCCTAACTTAGTTCTTTTAGGTTCTGGAGTTCTGCAGTATGCAAGACACCCCCACACTCTAAGATACCCAATATTTGGTTTTCTTCCTTTCCATATTTCGTATGGAGAGGTCTTGGTTTTCTTAGATGGAATTCGGTTTAAAACATGACAAGCGGCTAACAATGCTTCTCCCCATAGGTTTAATGACAACTGTGCTTGTATTAGCATTGAGTTGACCATTTCTACTAAAGTCCTATTTTTCCTTTCTGCTACACCATTTTGTTGTGGTGTATAAGGTGCTGTACACTGATGTATTATGCCGTGTTCTTCACAATAGTTAGAAAATTCATTAGAGAAATATTCTCCACCTCGATCACTACGAAGGATTTTAATATTTTTATCTAATTGATTTTCTACTTCGGATTTATAGATCTTGAATGCATTATATGCTTCATCTTTTGATTTCAACAGATACACATATACATATCTTGAACAATCATCTATAAATGTTATAAAGTACCTTTTCCCTCCACGGGTAAGAACGCCATTTAGTTCACATATGTCAGTATGCACTAGGTCTAAAATTTGAGATGATCTTTCAACGCTAGGGAAAGGTTTCTTGATTATTTTAGACCGTATGCATACTTCACATTTATCTTTGTCACTATCATTGCATGATATTAGACCGTTCTTAGCCATGAGCTTTAGGGTACTGTAGCCAATATGAGCTAGTCTACCATGCCATAGTTTTACAGATTCAATCATGTAAGCAGAAGAATTATTTTCATTCAGAGATAATTTGATCATCCCATTACAAGCATAACCCTTACCCACAAAGTTTCCATTCTTAGACAAGATCAGCTTGCCTGATTCAAACACAACCCTAATCCCAGGTTTACTTAAAAGATCCCCTGAGACAAGATTCCTTCTTATGTCTGGGACATGCAGTACGTTGGTCAGAATTACCTTCTTTCCAGAGGTAAAGAATAATTCCACGGTTCCTTTGCCTACAACTTTCGATCGTCCTTCATTTCCCATTTGAACCTCTTGACCATTGGTCTCGTCTTCATAGGTTTTGAAGGCAGATCGATCATTGCATACATGGACTGTGGCACCTGTATCATACCACCAACAGGAATTTTCTCTTGAACTAGGTTCACTTCTATTTTCTCTTGAACTAGGTTCACTTCTGTGACCATGGCTACGATTTCATCGTCTACTGCATTAGCTCTTTCTTAGGTTTTTTTCGGTCCCTACAGACTCGGCGAAAAAATGTCCGGTCGTCTTGCCGCAGACATAGCAAGCTCCCTTAGGTTTGCCGTTTT
>JAJHSJ010000812.1:0-49448 GCA_021015155.1 Magnolia officinalis
TAATTATCAAGAAACTTTTTAGTAATATTATTAAAAAAAAGAAATGAAAGGTAAGGTGCTGTAAGGTTGCTAATTATTCAAAAGATAAAGTGTATTTTGAAATAATAAAAAATAGGGCATTATTTGAAAATAATTAACAAATTGGAAATAAGCGAAAGAGTGGGCATTATTTAGAAATAATAGAAACAATTGAAAAGATTCTTATTTTGAAATATTCAAAAGAGCATTATTTAGAAATAAATTAAAAGTTTGAGCATTAGTTAAAAATATTCAAAAGTTAGCGCATTATTTGAAAATAATCAAAAGATAGGGTATTATTTGAAAATAATCAAAAGATTAGGCTTTATTTGGAAATAATCAAAACATTGAACTTATTTTGAAAATAATAAAAGTTAGGGTTTATTTGGAAGTAATCAAAAGTTAGAGCATTATTTGTAAATAATCAAAACATTGGACTTATTTTGGAAATAATCAAAAGATGGGGGTTATTTGAAAATAATCAAAAGATAGTGCGTTATTTGTAAATAATCAACAGATTGGAAATAAGCCAAAGAGTGGGCATTATTTAGAAATAGTAGAAACGATTGAAAAGATGCCTATTTTGAAATATTCAAAAGAGCATTATTTAGAAATAAATTAAAAGGTGGAGCATTAGTTAAAAATATTCAAAAGTTAGGGCATTATTTGAAAATAAATCAAAAAATATTGTATTATTTGAAAATAATCAAAAGATTAGGCTTTATGATAATAGAATCAACAAACATTAAACTTATTTTGAAAATAATTAAAAGATAGGGTTTATTGGAAGTAATCAAAAGTTAGAGCATTATTTGTAAACAATCAAAACATTTGACTTCTTTTGGAAATAATCAAAAGATGGGGTGTTATTTGAAAATAATCAAAAAGATAGAGCGTATTTGTAAATAATCAAAACATTGAGAGTTATTTAAAAATATTCAAAAATAAAGTATTGTTCGAAAATATTTAAAAAATAAATAATTAGAATTATCAAGAAAAATTTTAGTAATATTACTAAAAAAAGGAAATGAATGAAAGGTAAGGTGCTGTAAGGTGCTAATTATTCAAAAGATAAGGTGTATTTGAAAATAATAAAAAATAGGGCATATTGAAAATAATCAACAGATTGAAAATAAGCGAAAGAGTGAGCATTATTTAGAAATAGTAGAACGATTGAAAAGTTACCTATTTTGAAATATTCAAAAGAGCATTATTTAAAAATAAATCAAAAGGAGGAGCATTAGTTAAAAATATTTAAAAGTTAGGGCATTATTCGAAAATAATCAAAAGATAGGGTATTATTTGAAAATAATCAAAAGATTAGGCTTTATTTGAAAATAATCAAAACATTGAACTTATTTTGAAAATAATTAAAAATAGAGTTTATTTGGAAGTAATCAAAAGTTAGAGCATTATTTGTAAGTAATCAAAACATTGGACTTATTTAGAAAAATAGATATTTAGAATTATCAAGATACTTTATAGTAATATTAAAAATAGGAAATGAAAGGTAAAGTGCTAATTACTCAAAAGATAAGGCATATTTTGAAAATAATCAAAAGATAGGTCATTATTTGGAAATAATCAAATGATTGAGCTTTATTTAAAAATAATCAAAAGATTAGACATTATTTATAAATATTAAAAAAGATTGAAAAGATAGTGCCAATTTTGAAATATTCAAAAGAACATTATTTAATCAAAAGACGGAGCGTTAGTTAGAAATATTTAAAAGATAGATAGGGCTTTATTTGGAAATAATCAAAAGATAGAGCTTATTTGTAAATAATCAAAACATTGGGCTTATTTAGAAATATTCAAAAATAGGGTATTGTTTGGAAATATTTTAAAAAATAGATATTTAGAATTATTAAAATACTTTTTAGTAATATTAAAAATGGGAAATGAATGAAATGTAAGGTGTTAATTTGTAATATTCAAAAGATAAGGCTTATTTGGAAATAATCAAAAGATTGGGCTTTATTTAAAATATTAAAAAATATTATGTACTATTTTTTTGAAATCAAAAGATAGTGCCTATTTTGAAATATTCAAAAGATCATTATTTAGAAATAAATCAAAAGGCGGAGCGTTAGTTACAAATAAGATAGGGCATTATTTGAAATAATCAAAAGATATGAAATTATTTGTAAATAATAAAAAGCATTGCACATTATTTGCAAATAATCAAAAGATAGGATGTTATTTGGAAATAATCGAAACATTGGACATTATTTAGAAATATTAAAAAATAGGGCATTGTTTGGAAATATTTAAAAAATAGGGCATTGTTTGGAATATTTAAAAAATAAAAAAGGGCATTGTTTAGAAATATTAAAAAATAGGGCATTGTTTGGAAATATTTAAAAAATAAAAAAGCTAGGAAATAAATGAAAGGTAAGGTGCTAATTCGAAATATTCAGAAGATGCGTTATTTGGAAATAATCAAAAGACAGGGCTTATTTGGAAATAATCAAAAGATTGGGCTTAATTTAGAAATATTAAAAAAGTTAGGTACTGTTTAAAAATAAATCAACATTTAGTGCCTATTTTGAAATATTTAAAAGATTGGCATTATTTAGAAATAAATCAAAAGGCAGACATTAGTTAGAAATATTCAAAAGATAGGGCATTATTTGGAAATAATCAAAAGATAGGGCTTATTTGTAAATAATTAAAACATTGGGCGTTATTTAGAAATATTCAAAAATAGGGTATTGTTTGAAAATATTTAAAAATAGATATTTAGAATTATCAAAATACTTTTTAGTAATATAAAAAATAGGAAATAAATGAAAGGTAAGGTGCTAATTTGAATAATTTGAAATATTCAAAAGATAACGAGTTATCTAGAAATAATTAAAAGACAGGACTACTATTTAGAAATAGGCAAAAGATAGAGAAATATTATAAAGGTTTCAACTTATTTGGAAGTATTGAAAAGACTGGCCCTATTTGGAAGTGTTGAAAAGATTGGGCCTATTGGAAACAAATCAAAAAAGTATAAGGTATAATTTAAATATAGGAATATAATAATACCAAATATAGGTGTTATTTGGAAATAAATTAAAAGATAAGGATACTATTTAAAAATATTTATTTTGACTTGCATGTTTGGCATACTCGATGAGTGAGCTGGTTTTTTTTTTTCTCTTTCTCCATTCAATGCTTACCTTCTGAAATCTAAAATTTTCTTTTAAATTCCTCATGCGTCGATTGGGTGGGCACATTCATTAATCACAATGTGAGACTCAGGTCTGATTTGAGCATTTCACCCAAAATTAAGTTAAGAGCTACAGAATCTCAAAACAAATGAAATGTAATTCTAACCGTCAATTTAATATAACCCAATGGTATGTTAAGAAAGAAAGTGTCCACGAGTCAACTGTTAGTATTGTTCACCCAATCTGATTTTTTCTGTGACTTAGAAACATTGAGTTACATAAGTGCAATGTTGTAAGTTCCTGTGTATCAAGCATCATTGTCTACCAAAGTATTAAATAGCCGCCCATTATGCTGCCTAAGTTTCTATTGGAGATGTAATTATTTGATACTTCGGAGTCTGTGGATCTTGAGACCCAACCAATCCCCACCAAGTCCTGTATGATGTGTGGTGGTGTCAACATCTTTCCGTGAAATCTACTGTTTCATAAGCACGGGACTTTTGAGTGATTGAAGGCTTGTGCAAAAGAGGGCTATTTTCATGAATCTAAGGACTTCCTCTATTGGTCTACCAACTGAGTCTCCCTTCTTTGTAGAGCTGCCGCATTCTTAAATGAAGCCATGGAAGTAATAGGAAAAACAATTACAAGATAAGCATTGGGCAGGCACTAAGGGCGGCAACATCACTGTTGGTGATGTAGAGCGGGTCGCGAACAGTTACATGGCCAAGATGGATCAGAAAAGGCCCGGTCGGCGACAGAAGTGATCTGGACCATCAGACCTTAAATCAGGCGTATCTCGCAATCCGGGATGAGTTAGCGGACGAAAAATATATGATTTTGGGGTAGAACGAGCTACTTTAGCCAACCAACCCAGCTATGCCGGGTTGCGACGCCTGGAATTGTGAAAAACCCCTGGATTGACAGTCGTTTCCCTGTTTTAATTTCAATTTTACTATAAATAGTAAGTTTTAGTTTGATTATAACTCTTCATCCGTTGGGCTTTAGGAGTTGCGCCCAACGTGAAAAGAGCTTAGAATAATTAGGAGAACGGTTTGGTGAAGCCAAATAGGACACTTACTATTTTTGGCCGAAAACCTTGCGCACTAGTAGACATCACGACCGTCTATAAATAGTAAGTTTACTATTTATAGTAAGTCGCGAATTCTAGGAGTTGTAGTTGTAGTTTGATTCTGATTTCTTTCCCATTGCTTGGTACCCCTATTTAAAGGGTTGTGAACTCGTTTTTATGAATCAATTAATCAGTTTCGAAATTATTAGAAATTATTTCTGTTTTCTGCTTTCTTTCCTCGTGGATTCGAGAAGTCTCTGTGAGGAGTCCAGAGAAGCTCCGTGGATTCGGAGTATTTATCCTCATCACGTTCATCCCTGTGTCAGTTGGATAGGAAAAGAAAATCATAAAAATCATGACCCAACACTTTGATGATGTGCGATTCAAGCTAGGTGTATCCACTGGCGTGCTCAAGTAGTACTATTTTAAATAATTATTCCTATCATCCAATTTTTTCATGGGAGGCTCTCTATATCTTTGACTATCATATAATTTTCTTATGGGAAGCTCTCCTTTACACTGATGTGACCATCCTAGCTGCCATGATGTGCTTACGTGAAATCCAACCCAACCGCTAGGTATATGTCCCAAAAATCAGCCCCATCAGGTGGGCCATGTACTTGGAAAGTATACAGGGCAACAGTCACCCACTAAACTGTTTCAATTGATGTTGCCCATTTGAATCACATATGGGCTGCTGTTTTTGGCATCAGGCCTATTTTTGGTGTCTCGTATAATCATCATGGTGGGCCTTGCAAAAATCAAGGGTGGTCTCTCTCCCAACTTTTTCCTTTGTTGTGGCCCACTTCAATCACAAGTAGATTTTTTAGTCTTCATAAATTATGATTATACATTGAATGGTCTGAGTAGATTTTTGGGCCCTAAGAAAAAAGAGTGGGCGTGGCTGCCATAGCTCCTGTTTAAAAAGAGAATGTCTCAAGTCCAAGGTTGGACCAGTTTAAGGTCTACCCAGTGGATAACTTCTAACTTGTTATGTGTTTGTGAAATTGTTGGCCCCACCATGAGGATCACCTAGTGCAAACATCATCCTATCCACTCATCAACTGACCCCACTGTAGAAATTAGTGTATAGCCATTGATAAATAACGAAACAAAAGTGTGGACATTTGATGAGTTATAAAAAACAATGTGTGGCCACTTGATGAGTAATAGAAAACCGTGTGGCCATTAGAACTTGTCCATTAGGTAGAAACCTGTGGTCCAATAGTGGACTTAAACCTTAGAAAGGAATTTTACCGATGCCAACCTTTTTTTTTTTGTAATTAAGGAGATGGAAGAGAAGTTCACACTTGATTTTTAAAGAGCACACCATGATGATTATATAAATTTCACTCCAGCCATTATAATAACCATAGACATTATTCCATATTATATACATAGAAGTATAATCATCTCAACAACAATGAAGGAATAACAAGCTCCAACAACTCTTACATGCACCCTACTACTAAACGCATCTTGAAAAAGTATAAATTATTTGCATGAACAAACCACAGCTCGTGAGTCTACAGCATGCAGGGAGTAAAATACGGCTTATCAAGGTGCTCCTGTAAAGACATCTAAAACAACCATAGGCATGTTATCATAGGTGAGCATGCTATCAATCAAGCATGCTATTATAGCTAGACAGAATATGATGAACATGTCATCAATTTTAAGCATGCTATGAAAAAGGAATGATGAAGTTGGCGGGTGGAAAAAGACTACTTTGTTGCACTCTATAAATGTTCAACCCTTATCCTTTTGAACTAGACCCTAGACACATGGAAAAAGAGTTTACCTAACTCAGATTGGGCCATCTAGAGCAATGTGATTTTGGGTTATAAGGGTTATAGGTTTTGGGGTAAACCAAGGCATTGCTTGATATACCGTTATCTTGAATATTTTTGGAATGTCGTTGAGCTTCAAGCCTTCAAAATATCTCCATCATGGATGGGGCTCACCCGACTCGACGACTCATGACTCACGCTAATTGACAAATTGGTGCATTTATAGAGAGGAACCAACAATGATGGCTAGGGGAAGGTGGGAAAGAGGGAGAGCTCAGGGGGTGCTCAGGTGGGCCCCACTGTGGTGTTCATGTGAAGCCACCCGAGTTACCCCATTCTAGGTCCCAAAAACAACCCTCCACATTCAAGTGGAGAACACAATCAAAGAGAGTATGCAGGACAACACTCACCCTCCAAACTAATTCCGTATGTGTGGCCCACCTGAATCACATATGGGCCTGCGGTTTTTTGCCTCGGGCCTACATTTTGGTCTCTCATATAATGTTTGGAGTGGAAGTTTCTCTCCCAAATTTTCCTTTGTTGTGGCCCACCTTTAATCATAGGTTGGCCTGATTATTCAGTCCTATGAATTACACATTGAATGGCCAGAGCCGATTTCAAGTACACATCACGGTGGGACCCTAGGAAATCAAGTGTGGGCATTTGTCTCATAGTTGTGTACGCTGATGAATTCGTGATAAATAATAAGTTATACATGAGGAAGACCAGACTTGTACCCTCACAAGGATTTTTATGGACGCCATGATTTTTTATGGGGCCCACAGTGATGTATATGTGAGATCCATTCCAACCATTAGATGTGTAATCACACATTAAGCACAGAGAAAAAAGAAACTAGGCTGTAATTAAGGTGGGGCACACCAATGGAAAGAGTTGGGAGAGACATCCACCCTTGATTTTTTACATGGCACACAATGACGATTATATAAAATCCACTCCAACCATTAGATGAAACACAAAAAAATAGACCCTAGACCCACCATTTAGGCCCATATATATGTTACAAAATTGCCCTTCCAAATCCTAATTAGTCCACTCGGGGCAAGTAGTATTGTACATGGTTCAAATCAGCAACGATTGAAAAACAGGCTTGAATTTTAAGCCTAAGCCCAGCCCAAAAGCCCAACAGGTAATGTTGCACGTGGGTGGGTTGGGTTACGTGTCTAGGCACACCTCGTACCTGACCCATTTAAGAACCCACTTGGAATTTTGGACCTAGCGCCCTCACCCATTAAAATTCAGGCCAGTTTAGGTTAGGTTGAAATAGAAAAGAGTCGACCCACTAATTTAATAGGTCAATACTGGCCACTTAGCCAAATTTGACATGTTTATCGCAAAGGTCACATTAAAGTCAATAGGAATGCCAATGGGTACCAAACAATAAATCAGGTAGAGTTGGGTCCAAACAATAAATTTATCCATACTTTTCTTCTTTATTTTGTTTTGGGTTTTCGGTTGAGTCAAGCTGGTTCATCTAGCTCAACCCATTAAAAAACTATGTAGGTAGGTAGGGTTCAACCCAAGCGTAACCCATTATTTTAACAGACAAATTCTAAATCTAGCCCATTAAAATTCGGGCAAGTTTAGGTTAGGTTGAAATCAAAGCAGCTGACCCATTAATTTAATGGGTCGATATTGGCCTCTTATCCAAATTTGACCCAATTTATCACAGGGGTCACATTAAAGTTGATAGGGATGCCAATGGGTACCCAAATTTCATGGGTACCCTATGAAACCGACCCAATTTTAATGAGCTCAGGTTCAATCGATTGGACCGAAGAAATCATGTTGAGTTTGGGTGCAGACAATAAATTTATCCATACCATTGTTCTTTATTTGGTTTTGGGTTTTGGGTCGAGGCAAGCCAGGTTATTTGGCTCAACCCATTAGTAACCTATGTAGGGTCATATAGCTCAACCCAGTAGGTAGGTTCAACCCCAGCCTAATCCATCATTTAAATGGACAAATTTCTAGCTCGTAGCCCAACCCACTACCCAATAAGTTTGGCTTCAACACACCTCAAAAATAGGTTGGGTCTGTTAACACGCAGGCCAACCTAATTTAGGCCCAAGGCCAACCCATTTTAAATTAAAGCTAGGCCCATCAATGGGTCTATATTAGGCCCAAGTCCAACCCATTCAGGTTGGGACTCAAACCCACAGGCCAATCTGGCATGTTCCTTCCTAATGCAAGGTACGATTTTAACCAGGAAAATAAATAGCAATCAAAGTTCAAAAGTGAAGTGGTTTCCTTACCTTTGTTAATTATTTCATACCCCATTTGCCTTCATGCTCTTTGTTAGCGTCACTAGAAAATAAAAAGAAAAAGAAAAAGAAAAGTTAAAAACAACAGGAACTGTAAGTAGTTGCTTTGACAAACAGTTGAATACCTGAAAGTTGCTATGCTGCATCAAGCCGCATTCATTGGCAGCCACATGTTCATCTACCCCCATTACAATAATTGATAAGAGTATTCATACCTTCCAATCATGGGCCAGCCAACAAGAGTTTTCCCATATGCAAGGGTGAAGTTGAGCATTTTCGCTTTTTTATCTCTCAAAAGCAAAGGCATCCTGAAATAAGCATGCATATATAATTAAAAAAAAAAAAAATCATTACCAAGAAACAAGTTAAGCATAAACTAGTTAAAATATGTTCACAAATATTTTCAAACTTTGCAGGTGTGTTTGGATGGACTATTTGAATTCAGATGACAATAACTATTAGTCTAGTACAGTGTGGCTCCAGATTGCAACTATCTTGCTTGAAGTTGGACTTAAGAGACCTATAACTAGTACTACAATTTCAGAGTTACTTCCTCATCACTTTTTTCTAATTCATGAGGCACTGTTCATGATAGTCTCATTCTTTCATATTAACTCTATATTCCTAGTTTCATTGTCTTTTTTTTTTTTTTTTTCCTTTTCATAAGATCAGTGCAATGAGAAGTTTACTGTATAATTACCTTTTTTTAATAGAGGAACTGGAGGTTTATCTTCCCTCGGTTGAGGGTACCATTCAATCAGCACCCTTTTTCCCTCTACAACCTTACGAATATGTGGGTACATATTCATTGCCATCCTTGAATGGAAATTGTTGGCTGTATTAGCCAGAACTTATCTTGGCTTTATAAAGCCTAAGAACCTCACTCACTGGACACGTGAAAGAAGAAGAAAAACTTTGTAATTCTTATATTGTTTACAAGCTTGCTGACTTGGTTCCAAACGGACTACATGAGCTCCCTTTTATAGACTTTTCCTACCAAGGTGAAAAGACACAAATGCCCTTTTAAATTACACTATAGGGGCATGGTATTAACTGCTATAACAAATATCAAAAGAAATATTTAAAAGACTGCATCTGGAACTGAACAGTCGCATGGAGAAAAACACCCTGGTTGCTGGAAGCTTCTTCCATCATTTATGGTCCTTGAGAATCCAGCGAACAGTGGGAAGATGCACTGGTTTTGGTTTGGACTTCCAACACTCCCCTTTAAACCAAAACCGGCTTCATTCCGAGCATTGTTCTTAGTCGTTTGAATGCATCTGTCGGTAATGCCTTTGTGAAAATATCCGCCACCTGTTCCGTAGTATGACAATACTCCAATTTCATCGTTTTCTGCTTAACACGATCTCTCAGAAAATGGTATCAGGTATCAATGTGTTTGCTTCTTCCATGCTGCATTGGATTTTTGGCTAGCTCGATTGCCAACTTATTATCCACATATATGACTGTGGATTCTTCCTGCGGATGCTTCGGCTCATTTAGTAGGTTTCTCAACCAAATTCCTTCACAAACAGTGGACGATGCTACTACATACTCTGCTTCACATGTGGACAGGGCGACCACACTCTGCTTCTTCGAATTCCATGTGAAAGCAGTCGTTTCGAGATAGAATACATAGCCAGTGGTGCTTTTTCTTTCATCTTGGTCACCTCCCCAATCACTATCTGAGTATCCATATACTATTGCTTCATTATCGTATGGATAGAAAAGACCGAATTCCATTGTTCCTTTGATGTACCTGAGGATTCTTTTTGCGGCTAACCAGTGTGATTCTTTTGGTGCTTCCATGTACCTACTTAGAAGCCCAACACTGTAGACGATATCCGGCCTTGTGATTGTGAGGTACCTTAGGCTTCCAATCAGACTCTTGAACATGGTCGAGTCAACACTTTTTCCTTCTCCATCCTTTGTCAGTTTTAAGCCCATTGCTACAGGCTTGTTTACGGCATTACAATCGGCCATCTTGAACTTTTCAAGCAATTCCTTGACATACTTCTTCTGAGATATATAGATGCCACCATGTTGTTGCTTCACTTCAATGCTCAGAAAAAAGGACATGAGACCTCCGTCGGTCATCTCGAACTCCTTAAACATAGCCTTCTTGAATTCATCAAACATTGGTTGGCTGTTTCCTATAAACAGTAGATCATCAATATATAGGCATGCTATAAGTATATCGCCATGAGCATTCTTCTTGATATAAACTGCATGCTCATATGGACATTGGGCGAAGCCGTTCTCTTGAAGATAGTTGTCGATGCGTGCATTCCAAGCACGTGGAGCTTGCTTAAACCCATAGAGGGCTTTCTTCAGTCGATACACCTTGTGTTCCTCCCCTTGCATAACAAAGCCTTCAGGTTGAACATAGACCTCTTCTTCCAGAATTCGATTCAGGAATGCAGATTTCACATCCAGTTGGTAGATCATCCAACTGTGATGGGCTGCAAGGGAGATAATCATCCTCACAGTGTCAAGGCGAGCAACAGGAGCGAAGACTTCTTCATAGTCCACCCCGTACTTCTGTTTATAGCCCTTTGCTACGAGCCTTGCCTTGTAGCGATCAATCTCGCCATCAACATTTCGCTTGATCTTGTACACCCATTTGATGCCAATAGTTTTCTGGCCATTAGGAAGCGTAGTCAGCTCCCATGTGTCATTTTTCTCAATGGCATGAATTTCTTCTTTCATAGCAATTCTCCAACATTCTTCTTTTATGGCCTCCTGAAATGTTAGAGGCTCATGATCTGCATATAGGCAGAAAAGATTGACCTCTTCAGTTTGCTCATAGATGTCGCTTAAGCTTTTCATTTTTATGGGTGCCATGGATGAGGACGAGCTGGCCGAATTTTGACTTGATGGAGTGCTTTCAGGAGTGATGGAATGTACTCCTGGACTTCTGTGAATTGATGATGCAGCCGAAGAAGGTGTTACGGGCGTTGCTCTTGACGGTCATGCCTTTCTTCATGTTCTTCTGTTTCGACTAGAATATCTTTGGTCGATTCTTCATCGTTCCATTTCCAAGCTTCTTCCTCACTAAAGACCACATCTCTACTCACCACTACTTTATTGGTTAGTGGATTGTAGAGCTTGTAGGCTTTAAATGCTTCACTGTAGTCGATGAAGATGCATTTTTCGCCACGATCATCAAGTTTCCTTCTTTTTTGCTTCTGGAACTTGAGCGTAGGCGACACACCCAAAGATCCTTAGGTGCGCCACGCTCGGTTTGTAGCCGCTCCATGCCTCCTGTGGTGTCATGTTTCTGACGCTCTTGGTTGGACACCGATTGAGCAGGTAGGCAGTACATGCAACTGCCTCTGCCCAGAAGCTCTTTGACAGGCCTTTCTCCTTCAGCATGGTCCTCGTCATGTCGAGGATGGTGCGGTTCTTTCGTTCTGCAATGCCATTCTGTTGTGACGTGTAGGCTGCAGTGTGTTTTTGCTTAATGCCATGTTCCCTGCAAAAATCTCGAAATGCAATTGAGGTGTACTCTCCACCTCTGTCAGATCTGAGTACTTTAATTTTGTGACCACTTTCAACTTCAACACGAGTTTTGAACATTTTAAAGATAGTGAAAGCGGAAGATTTTTCTTTGATGCAATACACCCAAAGTCTTCTGCTGAAATCATCAATGAAGGTAATAAAATATTTATTACCTCCAAGAGAGGGTGTTTCAAGTGGTCCGCAAATATCAGTGTGAACCAATTGAAGTGGTTACTTTGCTCTTCTGGACACTCCACTTGGGAAAGAGTTTCTTTGTTGCTTGCCAAGTGTGCACGCCTCACACACATGTTCTGGAGCTTCAATAGCCGGCAAACCATGCACCATACTTGATGAGGATAAGAGTTTGAGGCCACTGAAATGGAGATGCCCAAAGCGAAGATGCCATCTCCATGAATCATTCTTCACGAGTCCATAGAAACACTTCTCAGCCTTTGTGTTAATATGGAGCGGAAACATGCGATTCTTCGCCATTTGGACTTGAGCCACAAGTCTTCTGTGAGCATCTCTTATAGAGAGAGAATAGTTCTCCATGTGTATGACATACCCCTTCTCAAGGAGTTGGCCGATACTGAGGATGTTATTTTTTATGTTTGGTACGTAATACACATTAGAGATGTAATTTGGCTTACCATTCTTTTGATATATTTTAACTTTTCCTTTGCCTATCACGTGTACCTTTGATGAGTCACCAAAACTCACATCGCCACGAACTC
Organism: Magnolia officinalis; assembly: GCA_021015155.1. Lineage (NCBI taxonomy): Eukaryota > Viridiplantae > Streptophyta > Magnoliopsida > Magnoliales > Magnoliaceae > Magnolia > Magnolia officinalis. The sequence continues at coordinate 12,562 of JAJHSJ010000812.1, forward strand.
CTTCTGCGAGTTCCACGAATAGTTCTTTATTACCACTCATGTGGTTGCTTGCACCAGTGTCGAGATACCACACATCTGGCCGTTCACATGCCTTTTCTTGTGCGAGGAGGAGTGTGGAGACTTCTTGTTCATGGTGTGATGCTTCAGCATAGTTGGATTGTTCATCTTGATCCACTTTTCTCCAACACTTAGAGGCATAATGGCCAAATTTCTTGCAATTGTGGCATTGAACGCTCTTTGTGTTTTCACGACCACTTATGAATCGGCCTCTACCATTTCCTCTTCCACGGAAAGTGGTAAACTTTTGTTGATTTTGTTGATGGCTTGGATGATATCCACGCCCTCTGCCTCTTGCACGATTGCTAGTGCCACAGCCACCTCGTTGTGTATAGTCATTCTTTTGTTCTTTTAGAGTCAACTTAGACTCTAAGGCATGTTCAAGCATTGAACCGGCATTCTTTTGCATTCGTTGCTCATGCACTTGCAATGATCCCATCAGTTCTTCAATGGACAGTTTTTCAAGGTCCTTTGATTCTTCGATTGCCACAACCACATGCTCAAACTTGGTTGTGAGAGATCGCAGTGCCTTTTCAATGACACGTATGTCTTCAACTTTTTCACCATTTCTTTTTAAATTGTTAATAATAACAATTAGACGTGAGAAGTAGTCAGAGATACTTTCACCTTCCTTCATGTGCGCCGCTTCAAACTCGGCTCTTAGTGTTTGAAGGTGAACCCGCTTCACTCGATCAACACCCTTGAAGATGGTGCCAAGAGTATCCCGAGCTTGCTTGCTTGATGTCGCTTCGGCAATCTTTTCAAAGGTTGATTCATCAAACCCTTGATAGAGGAGGAACAAAGCCTTGTTATCTTTCTTCCTTTGATTTTTTAGAGCGGTTTTTTCTTCATTGGTGAAGGCGGCTTCTTCCTCTATAGTGGGTTCTACATACCCATCGGTGACGATCTCCCATAGTTCTTGCGACCCAAACAACGCCTTCATTTGGATGCACCACCTTTCATAGTTGTCCTTAGACAACGTAGGAACCTGTGGTTGGATTGAGCTGGCCATCTTTTTTGAAAAGGAGGAATGACTGATTTTTTTTTTTTTTTTTAAATGAAGGGAGGGATGAAATAGAAAACGGATTTTTTTTTAGCTAAAAGAAATTGCTGACAACTCCAACTAGGGAACAAAAAAAAAAACTTTTCTTAAACAGTTTTTTTTTTTTTCAAAAAAAATACACTGGTTTTGGTTTGGACTTCCAATAGAAATTCCCACCAGCAGAAATTCCCACCAGAAGGAAGATGCACTGGTTTTGGTTTGGACTTCCAACAGAAATTCCCACCAGCCTTGAATGCATTCAACATGCTCTGACAGTTTGCAAGATGCACAAAGATCCGAAGCTCCAGCTATATGATAAAATTTGTTTCCATAATCAGATCTAATGTGGCAATTTAAAAATTCACTAATTGCCTCGCTGGCTCATCTAAGTCAGCCCGGTTTCGACGAGCTCCAATTACCAGCCTGAACTCAAATCTTATACGAAAAGGGCCCCGTGGATCAATTTTTATATAATTGGTGAGCTTGCAATTGACTTGGCTAAATTGTACTCAGAAATCAGGAAACAAGTTGAGTCTGTAATGCCAACTATCACATGATTCAGTCCACAAATGAAAACACAGAGGATAATAAAGAGCAGAATGGGACCTTACTGTAGGTGAAGATTACATCCTGCAACGGAGAGCAAATGCTACCAGGGGCTCTGGGTTATCAATAAAATATTTTCTCTGCTCCTCTGATATCTTGAATATATAAAGGATAGAACCAAAACCTGACAAGAGAAGCATAATGGTACGAGCAATGTCAAGATAAGAAAAATATGTAGAAAATGCATACATGAGACTCAGAGAAAACAACAATCCCCACCATGTCTCCTCCATTAAATATACATATAAATAGACACACAAACACTTAGCATATCGTTACATAAATATCGACTCATACATATAGAGCACAAGACGAGGTATCCATTTAAATAGAAAGACATAAAGGATATGTTTGGGTGTATGTAGAAACTAGAGATGTAGGTAGGCAGGATGCTTTCTGTCAAATAATATCATTTGTCTCAGATCCTAATTGATGTGCAATGGATATGATTTGGGGTACATAATGTAGTTCTGGGTTATCACATAGCCACAAAATGGAATATCTGTCTCCTTTTCTTGTTTGTCTCTGCTGCATGGTCCTGAGTTTGGTGTTGAAAGTTCATGATTAGCTTCCAGTTTTGAACTGCACACATTCTAAATTCAAGGGTCCATTTGGATGCACTATCAAATTTGAAATTGTAGGCATGATGAAGAAGAAGTAACCAAATTGAAGGATCCTTCTTTAGCATTAATATTAGACCGTTAAAAATAAAAATAAAAAGTCCAACAGTCTTACTTCACGAATAAGCCTTACATGTTAGGGATTTTGCCCTGCGGAATCACATAGATTTAGATCTAGGATAGCAATCCAATGACACCAAGCACACACAAGAGAACACAAATTTAACGTGGAAAACCATTGCGGGAAAAAACTACGGCACAAAGCGACAGATCTTCACTATGAAAATAGAAATTACAAAGAGAGAGGACTTACCCGATTCGAACAACCTCGAATCTCACCCTTGTTACACCCTTTGATAACCCTAGAACCCTTTAGAATACCTTTAGGAAGCCTTAGAAATTTTTCATACGCTAGAAAATTCCTAGGAACACCTATTTATAGTTTAGGAAACTTCCCTTTCGCATCCCAGTTGCGAAAGGACTCAGATTTAAGACATCTCGCAACAATCTCCACCATGTCTTCAATATTCAACCGTGTAGCTTCTTGACCTCTTCTCTTATTTCTGCATCACATCATAGCTTCTCTTATACACTCCATCTTCCTTTTATGTCATCGCCATGCCCAAAGAAGTTTTACAAACCTTGAACTTCTCTACAGGAACGATCTAGGAGAGCATGTCCGTCGGATCAGAATCCACGTGCCCAACTAACTTTGCTCCTGTCTTCTCAAAAGGAAAGATGTAGTCTTCTTACCATCTCATTGTTACCCAATATTGCTTGCCAGGGTACTTGCTCACAATACTGATAGCCTGTGAAATAATCGGTCTAATCCAGACCATGGCATATACTGCCAACAGCATTCGAATAAGGCTCGTGAGATATCTTGCTTTTCCTCATCTGTCTTGGGACATGTCCTGAGGAAAACTTGAGGAGAGACGCGTAGGGAACGCTCTCTGGCTTTACCTATCCCATCACATCCTTGATCAATTCCTACACATGAGGTATCCCTCCTGTGATTACCAAAGCCTACTCCTCCTTCCGTCTCAATGCCGAGAACCATCTTTGCAGCCCCCCCGATCCTTCATCCTGAATGTCCCACTTAACCGAGTCTTCAGTACATTGATTTCAGATATGTCATAATTGACGATTTACATGTCATCAATTCCTGACTCACCATGAAGGAATCAAACCACTGCCTAGGCGACAGGTCGAACCACGACCTCCTGTAAAGTCTTTTCTCAGTCCCTTTAACTTCGAACCGCTCTGGTTGCTTCATGTAAATCTGCTCTTCACTTTCCCTTACAGAAGTGCAGACTTCACTTTCATCCTTACAGCTTAAGATCACATTGGCTAACCAGTGCCAATCATGGATCTAATAGACACATGCTATACCGTCGGTGCGAATATTTCTGAGAAGCCGATCCCTTCTCTCTGAGCATAACCCTTCTCTACCAACCTCGCCCTGTATCTATGCTGTATTCTTCTGAAGATCCACCTGCATCCAACCGTTTTTCGGCCCAATGGAAGCTCCACCAGCTCCCATATGTCGGTCTGGTACAACGAATCCATCACATCGCCCATAGTCACCTTTCACTTCTCAACACCAGGCTCACCTAGAGCCATCTGAATAGAAGATGAATTTCCTATGGTATTGGAGTCGTCCATGTACTTCACCGATATCCTGCGATCATGCCGTGTGGTTCTTCTCACAGGTGGCTGCTCCACCTGCTCTGTATCCCTGTCCGCACGTCTCAGCCTTCCTGCCCTGCCCGCTCAAGTGGCCATGCCCATCATGCCACACACATATAGAGGTGGAATCCACTACATCCACTGCAGCTCCACCTTTTGAAGTGCTCCCGATCAACCTATACAAGTTACCGAGTCGTTGCGCTTACATGATTACCTGTGCCTCCTTAGATACCTTAAGAGCACTATCAATACCTGTGTACACACAGGTATTGATAGTGCTCTTAAGGTATCTAAGGAACGTGCCTGACATCAGTCAGGGTACGCTCCACCCCATCAAACATCCTGATGCGCACCGTACCAACAGCCACAACATTACAGGCAAAGCCATTGCCCATAAACACCTGTCCACCATCGCACTCCCTGTAGCTGGCGAACCAACTTCGATGAGGAGTCATGTGAAAAGATGCCCCTGTGTCTAGCATCCACTCATCCTTACGATCATCGTATGGCCGCCTGATAGTAGACACAGATAAAACATCACCATCAATCCACTCGATCCATCTAACGTGGCAACATTGGCCTCCCGGTACGAAGCCTCAAAATCTTCTTTCTTCGATTTAGGATTTTACAATTCTTCTTCACATGTCCTTCCTTCCCACAATTCCAGTACTTTACCTTTCCTTTGCCCTTGCCCTTAGATTTGGATCTATAACCTGAAGAATCCGTACCTTGTTCAGAATTCCTACCCATTGTAAACAGTGCATCGGAAGATGTCCCCATGTCGTCGTTTAGCTTTCTCATAGCCTTCCCTTGAAGGGCTGAGATAACGGTGTCAACACTCAGGGTTTTATTCGTGCTGCACATAGTGTCCTTGAATGACTCATACGACGCCAGAAGAGAATTCAGCAACATACATGCTTGTTCTTCATCTTTCATCACTTCCTCCATATCCATCAATTTGCAAACTAATTTATTAAAATTGCTGATGTGAGCCTCCAGATCTCCACCCTTTGCCATCTTGAAGTTATTCCACTGCCGCTTCAAGTGTAGGCGATTTTCAGAGGATTTTTTTGCATAAACATCCTCTAACTTCGCCCATAACTTAGCTGCAGTTTTCTCCCTCATGACGTTGTAGAGAACCTCATCCATGAGACATAAACGGATCGATGATAATGCCTTCTTATCAAGAGTACTATTCCATTCATCATCAGTCATAGTAGACTTTCGCTCCTCAAGAGCACCTCTTCGCCTTGCTTGATTAAGGAACTCATCATCTTGATCTTCCATAACTCAAAATTATTTTTTCCTGAGTACTTCTCAATCTCATACCTGGTGCTCGCCATTATTACTAATCCTACAGATTCAGATCTGTGCCTCAACGATTGCTCTGATACCACTTGTTAGGGATTTTGTCCTGCAGAATCACATAGATTTAGATCTAGGATAGCAATCTAATGACACCAAACACACACAAGAGAACACAGATTTAACGTGGAAAACCCTTGCGGGAAAAAACCACGGCACAAAGCGACAGATCTTCACTATGAAAATACTGTGGCCCTTAGAAATTTTGAACGGTGAAAGTCACTGTCTCCACTATTTTCAAGGGTGGGGTCTACTTGAACTATAGATTTGTCCCATTCTTTTCTCATGCCATAAAAATGATCTCTCAAAATGATTGGAAGGTATAAATACAATACACGCATCATGGTAGGGTCCACACACATGGCCCACCATGTGATGGACGGTTTGGATATAACACAGACATCAAGGGTGGGGGGTCCACATGAAGGCCCACCATCATATATACTATATATAATATAATATAAAATCTATATATAGTGTATATATATACAATATAATACATAATAAATTATATATATATATATACACACACGCACACACACACACACACACACACACACACACACACACACACACACTGCAGTCGGGTCCCACCGTCCAGCGTGGACAGTGAGGATAGAGCATATACATCACTGTGGGCTCCACCGTCCGGCTGGACGGTGGAAATAAAACACATATATCCTTATGGGTCCCACATGGGGCCCACTGTAATGTTTATAAGCCATCCAATCTGTCCATAAGGTCACGTAGGCCTGGATGAGAGTAAAAACAAATTTCATCTTGATCCAAAACTTCTGGGAACCCAAAAATGGTTTCAACGGCTGACCTTCAATTAACAGTTTCCTATGATGTGGGCCACCTGAGCGTTGGATCGGCCTGATATTTGGAGGGGGCCCACTTTAGGGAGGGTCCCACCAAATGAACCACTTGGATGTCATACACACATCATGGTGGGGCCCACGGCTAGGGCCGTGGGTCCCTGCTCATTCGTCCACCAGCATGCCGCAGGCTGGTAGCAGCAGCGTCTGCTGCATATGGTTTTGTTTTTTTTTTTTTTTTTTTTTTTATGAAACCGTATTTTTTGTGGTTTTTTGTGCGTAGGGCCTGCTTTAGTAGAATCCACCCTGACCATTGGATTTCACGGCTTTGATACCAACTTCTGTCATGCCCCAAACTCGAAAAACGGGCTCACAAAATTTTCGATCGCCGAATCCGGTGCCGACAGCCTCCGTAGTACCCCATTCTCGGTTTATTTACTACATCTGAGAAAGATTGGGGCTACAACGTAGCCCAAGCAATCGGTAACCGTCCCTGCTCGAGTGGTCGAATTAAACACGCCACATTGGGAAAATTCGACGAATCCGGGTCACACGACGATTTTCGATAATGGTTAGGCCACGAGGGGTGCTGATGCGCTCCATGTCGATTAAGTTAGCGTGTGCCCGTACCAATCGAACTTGCCCAACAAACTGATTGGCCTATTGTGTGTTTACCATGTATGACACTATTGCTTGAATCTAAGGTACCCCTCACCAATGTAAAGGCCCACTTTAACCATGATACCACGATCTGCTAAGACTCATGAGCCGAGCATGGTGGTATGGGACACCGTGTTCGAGCTGTCGGCCTACGCTGGGGTGACGAGCCTCCCTATAGTGACTAGTGAGCCGGGTATGGTGGTATGGGACACCGTGTTCGTGCTGTCGGCTTACGCTGAGGTGACGAGCCTCCTTGTAGTGACCGTGAGTATAAACTTTTGAACTTGCCTATTGACTGCTTTTCATTAGGAGTGATGACCCTACAACTTGCCTATCGTATGTGCTTAACTAGGAGTGACGAACTTAGATGGATCCTTCGGTTCGGGTCAATGATATAAAGGGAGGTACCCTAGCTTCCCAAAATCTGCTATGTGAATAAGCTAAATTAATTACTTGGCTAACATGATCATGCATCGCATTGCATTAGTTAGGATGTGCTTTAAAGGCGATGAAGTTGCATTGGAGGCAGTGATGTCATATGTGAAATAGGTTGTGGGAGTCGCTTGTGAGGGAGCTTTGATGCGAGGATATACATCATTACTTGTACTCCATTCCTGCATTAACAAGAGTAGTTAGGAAGTGATTGTTATGTTGCTTTATCATTACTGCTTGATTGGCTTGATAACATGTTAACTTTTACCTTATAGTACCACTGAGTTGGCCACTCATTCCCACTCTGGGACGGTGTTTTAAAACACCAACCAGACTCTGGTTTAGATGTAGGTGCTGATGAAGTCCATGCGACGGAGCAGGACTTTATGGATTAGGAGGAGGAGTTCTCCTACTTTCAGCTCTCGGGCGGGTCAATGTGGACCTCTTGCCGATGCACAGGGACTACAGGGATATTTGGCTTAGTTGGACACATCTACTTTTCCACATTTTGTTTATTTTGAAACAATACATTTATATATTCAGCCCAGTTACATACTCATACTCTGGAGGTTGTGAAACACTTACATGCTTAAATATATATGTTTCAGACTTCTACTTGCTTAGTTTAATTATATCCGGAGTACGATATGTTGTTTTAGTATAATCTCACTCATGTTTAACTCGTTAATATGGGCGAAATCTGAACATCATTATCCATATTTCATAAGTGATGTGCTGGATCTCGGGAGTAGAGCTTTGCTCGACCCTCGAAATTCAGGGCGTTACACTGTCAATGGTCAAGGTTTGATTTCTTGAGGCCAGTACGAAGGGTCGTTCTTATGAAGCGTAAATGGTCCTGGTTGTCATGGACAATGGGGCGTGGTTCAAATGCACAATGGATCGTGGTTGTCATGGACATGGGTTGTGGTTATGATGAATAATGGATCGTTGTTGTATCCTGCGTGTAACGTTAATTACCAACATGACAACCATGACGCATGCAAAATGTCAACCACGACCCATACAACACGACAACCATGACCCGTATAATATAACAACCATGAACCCATATCAATTGACAACTACGAACAATGCTACACGTCAAGCACGACCCATATAAGACACCAACCATGATTCATATAACACGACAACCATGACCCATATATTATTCCATTTAGGATCCATATTTCATAACAACCACAACCTATACAATATTACAACCATGAGCCATATATAATGACAGTCGCGACCCATGTATCATGTCAATCACAACCCAATGTGGATGATAATCACGAACCGTTATGCATTTGAACCACGACCCAATGTGGATGATAATCACGAACCGTTATGCATTTGAACCACGACCCAAGGTTGGAAATAGTGTACACAGCAATAGGTCATGGTTTTAATGATACATGGATCATGGTTGTTATGTTAATGGGTCGTCCTTTCACTCATGGCCGTGGTTGTCAACAATGATCCAATACGGATGATATCCACGATCCATTACAAACATGACAGATGATGCATGTAAAATGTCAACCACGACCCATGTAACACGACAACCACGACCCCTTAGTCATGTGAATCACGAACCATGTCATCTGACAATCAAGACACTTCTAACATGCAAACCACGACTCATATAACATGACTCGAACGAGACATAACTATTAAAACCCACGAACCAATAAACAGGGCCGCCCATCCATCTGATCTAGAGCTCGTGCGGGTCACGTAATAGAAAAAAAATTGCGACAATGGAACCCACAGTTGAAACTTTCCAGGCCACCGAGCACAGTTGGGATTTCAAATAAACAGTACAGTGGGAACATGCTTATATGAGATCCATTCCATCCATCTGACAAGGAGTCATATTTTCATCATGTATCATTAATTTCATTTAAATATACTAGTCATTTGTATCATATCATAGGGAAAAGTGTCATATCCACGGCCCATTTAACATGAGAACCACGACCCATTTAACATGACAACCACGACCCATTTCACATGAGAACCACAACCGCATATTACATGACAACAACGACCCATGCTATTTCCCATTTATGACCAGGGGCGTACCATTTTTGTCATTGAGCTATAGAGTTGTCCTCCATGACCATAATTACAATACAATATGAATAACAGTTCTCTTCAACGGGCACCCAGCGAGTCGAAAAAACTCTGTTGAGAATGTCTTACTTTAACAACTACAACTCCATGGGAAACAACGACCCATATAACACAGTCACTGCCAGAAGAGAAGCTTAGTGATGCGCAAGACTCTGCAAGTTTCCTCCACTTAAGTCTGAAAATGGGGATATTATCATCCTTTATTCCTTCCGCTTCGGATTCAGTGCGACACTTCAGAATCAGTGCCACATGCAACGTGCAAGCCATGACCTATATCACATGACAACCACGACCCATATAACGTGACAACCATGACCCATACAACGTGACAACCACGACCCATATGCGTCGTTGGGTCGTGGTTGTCATGTTGTATGGGTCGTGGTCATGTTGTATAGGTCGTGGTCGTTACGTTATATGGCGCCATTAGGTAATAGAATTCGGAACTTGAACACTTCCTCTCCCGCTCATCCGAGGATTCTATTTTGCCCCGCTCAATTTCCAGTTTGTCATGAGGTATGGGTCGTGGTTGTGATGCATTCTGGGAGGAGCAGGAAATCAGAACCACGACCCAAATGCAATAGTTTTTTCTGCTGACTGGGAGCCCGTTGAAATTATTGAGTTAGTGGAGTTCAGAATTTGTCATCAGAACGTCCTATGGAGGCCGTTGAGTTTCAGGAAGATCGTCAATGTCCCTAAGGAAAGAGAAGAGATCACCATTAAAGGAAGAACGCGAGAGGGACTCGATGGCTTCTTCGAATATCTTCTTCATTATTTTGATTGAAAGAGCAGATAAATCTATGAATGCGTAAGGTGTTGCAATAATAAATAAGGATTCTGGTTCAGATTGTGTAAGACCCATATCCTAGCCCGTACCGTTCCGTAGGCTTCCGCGGTCCCCCCAATCAAATTTCGACGACCCGCGATCTGTTATTGGCGCTTGCGCGCGATCATGAGACGTGTCCCGTATATCAGAGTCGCCTCGACCCGAGACCTGTACCAGTGCGACCGCATCGTCGCCGCGGTTCTGACGCCGCATCTCGTACAGTGAGGGGATGCCCGGGCCAAGAGATGTGGTCCCGTATTCAGTTCAAGGAAAACGTCGCGCTTTGCAAACTCAAGAGAAATGTCCCATCAATCAATCCCATCAATCACCCCACATGCCAAGTACAATACCCCATTCCCAAGCAACCCCCAAAATCAAACAACCCATACCCTTCAAGTCAAGTACACCCATCACACCCATCCCTCTCCCTTACAACCTCTCTCTCTCTCTCTCTCTCTCTCTCTCTCTCTCTCTCTCTCTCTTCACTTCCATTGTTAGCCATGGACGTCCCAAGCAAGCTCCATTTCTAGCCCTCTTACCTTTAGATCCCTCCTAATCCAACCCTTAGAAGCCCATCTCCACCATTGAAAGGGATCCTAGAAGGCTTGAGAACCCAAGGGAAGAAGAAGAAACTTAAGTGGGTGCTTCTCTCTCTCTCTCTCTCTCTCTCTCTCTCTCTCTTCCCTGTTTATGGCCCACCTGATGTGCGAGTTCATCCTCGCTGCCCGGAAGTGGGACAGCCTTGCCGTCCATCAAGCAAGGCCTACCCTGCTGAGCATCCGGCAGCACCATTGTTGCCCCTTTTTGGGCAAGCCCTGGTTAGGGAAGCCACAAATAGCAGCTTGATTCTAAGCTGGGTGGGCCACCTGTGTGGACCCCACTTTGATGAATGCGTTGTATCCATGCTGTCCCATTATGGGACCCATCTTGTTGACGTCCAGCAGCATTGCTGCCTGGACTGTTTTGGGACAGATCTTGGTGAAGGGAAATTACAATATCAGCTTGTTTCAAAACGGGTGGGCCACACTAGCGTGGACCCCACCTTAATATATGTGTTATATATCCTCAGCTGTCCAGCTACACGGCCCAGATTCAACACGATGCGCCATGGTAGTAGCAGATTCACCTGCTGGCTGTCGGGATAAAAAGGAAAACACAAATAGCAGCTTGATGTTGTAGTTGGTGGGCTCCTCTCATGGACCCACCTTGCTGCACGTGTGTACTACACTGTCCACCCAGTTTTCCTAATCATCTCAGGACCTCAGAGCTCGACAGATCCAGCAGAGTAGGACCGTCCAGCAGCAGTAGATCGTCTGTCCATCCTGCCACCGTAATGTTATTTACCCTCTGATCTAAGGACTATGGGGCTCACCACGATGTGTTGCACACACCGTCCATCCATGGCCTTGATCATGGGCCTGCATTATTTTATTTACTTATTTATTTATTTTTGCTTTCCATTCTGGCCAGATCTTGAGCCCACCTAATCCTGACCGTCTAAGGTGCAAGAGCTGCTGCTGGACCGTGCATAATAATAATAATAATAATAATAATAATAATGATAAAATATATATATATATATATATATATATAATATATATATATATATATATATATATATATATATATATATATCTCTAGTGGGCCCCACGTGGGACCCACCCACCGTGGAATGGGCTGGCTGGAATGCTCACACCAGCACCACGTGCTGCTGAACCAACGAGCAACAAGCACTGTGGGTCCCTTCGATCCACGCCGTCTATGGAGCCCACAGTGATGTATGCTTCAGATTCACACTGTCTAGAATTTTTGGACGGTGGGCTGATCATGAGGTGTGCGTCCAACCGTTTGACGGTGGACCACACTATGATATATGTGTCTTATCTCCACCGTCTAGTAATCTGGACGGTGGACACCATCATGAGGTATTTATCCCTGTCGTCCGTCCCTTTTTTTTAGGACAGTGGGTCCCACTGCTGACTGACGTCAGCAAGTCCTGTGGGCCACCAGATATATGTGTTTTCCCTAGCCATCCATTAATGGACGTGCTGGATTGGCGACCTACAGCCCTGCGACCACCATGATGTATGTATTTTATCCACACCGTACAGTCCATGGATGGCGGGAACCCACCAGCACGGTCCGTGGGTTGGATCATGAGGGATGTGTTATATCCCAGCCGTTCACCTGGGACCCACCACTGATGTATGTGTCCCATCCAACCATCCATGCATTTGGTAAGCTCCAGACTAAAAATGAAGCAGATCTGATGGTTGGTGGATCATACTACAGAAATCAGTGGAGAATGAACGTCCACCGTAGAAATCCTTTAAGGATCCCAAAAGTTTTGTATCAAATGATATTTGTTTTTCCTCTTTAGCCTGATCTTAAGACCTTATGAACAGATTGGGTGGAAAATAAACCTTGTGGTGGCTCTGTGTAGTCTAAACAGTGGAAAACATTCCCTCCACTGCCATTTGTGGTATGGTCCAGGTGATCCTTGGGATATGATTCATTTTGTGATAATGTTCTAAAATGATCTCTAGCTACAAATGAATGGTGTGGTTGGATTGGGCCCATTCGACTTGGCCCATTTGATTCGGTCCATTTGAACCGGCCCAATGATTCGGCCCATTTGAATCGGCCCATTGGATTCAACCCTTTTTGAATCGGCCCATTCGATTCGGCCCAATTGACTTGGCCCATTAACTCGGCTCATTTGTATCAGTCCATTTGTATCGGCCCAATTGACTTGGCCCATTTGAGTCGGCCCATTGACTCGACCCATTTGTATCGGCCCAATTAACTTGGCCCATTTTAGTCGGCTCATTTGATCGGCCCAATTGACTTAGCCCCTTTGAGTCAGCCCATTTGATCGGCCCAATTGATTTGACCCCTTTTTACCGGCCCATTTGATTTGACTCGTTGATATAACTCGATGTTATGTACATTGGCCCATGAGTGAGGCCCAATGTGATGCGTATATGCCCCAAAAGTGGGGCCCATGATGATGTGTATTAGACCCTTGTATAAGATCGTGGATCCATTATATGATTGACGCTATGAGCGTCATTCCTTGGAAGCAATGTCGGTTAGATGTCAACATCGATGTGCAATGATGGTTAGATGTCTTCATTGTGACCTTCTCAAAGGCTTTATTAGGCCCATTCGCACCATTCTCTAAGTGGGTTAACCCAAATAAGTGGGCTTCATTCGCCATAGACGGATGGCTCCGTGCCATCAAATTTGATATAATCACGGCCGTGGGCCGATCTTTATATTATGGTTGATCAGCTGTCCATCTATGGATCCCGCTTTTGTTTATATGCTGATTGTCAGTGCTGATTATCGATGTTGATTATCGGTGCCGATTGTCCAGGCCAATTGTTGAGGCCAATTCCGATTGCCGAGGCCTATTGTGATGTATTCGAGGCCCATGGGATGTGACCCATTGTGATATATTTTCGGCTCATATGATGAGGCCCGACTTGATGTATATTAGGCCCGTGTGAGCGGCCCATTGCGATATATATTAGACTCGTGAGATGCGACCCACTTGATGTATATGTGGCCCATGAGTGAGGCTCATCGTGATGTGTATTAAGCTCTTGAGTGAGGCCCATAGTGTTATATATTTGGTCCTGGTGGGAGGCCATGAGTCCACTGTATGTTAAGCTCTATATGGGTCATTCCTTGGGGGCAATGTTGGTTAAATATCCATATTGTCGAGGTTGATTGTCGATGACAGTTATTGATACCAATTATGAGTATGTGACCGCATAGCATCATGATACATGCCCATACGCATCATCTACATGTTTGTTACGAGATGTAGTTGACCATTGCATATGTAATTGGTCAGGTTGTTATGAGACTCCCTGATAGGCTAAGGTTATCTCACATGAGGGCACGGTATGCGCAGGATCGATGCATGACTAGATTGTATGACTCATGCATCTTACATTGTGTGTTGTGATTATTGTATGCCCTTACGACATCAGGGCCGTTGCCTCCACAGGCATATCATGGATGGCCAGATGAGACACCAGAAATGTTTAGTTCGATCATCGGGCTGCCATAGATGGCCCTGGGTGAAAATCTCTAAAACCCTCTTGGTACCAGAGGACGCCCCAATGTCGAGACCAAGTGGATGCATGAGCGCCTGAGTACCGAATACTAGGAGGCCTCGTCTCTCACTATGTCGTGGTCGGTTGGGAGGGGGTGTGGCCTTACCCGCCCGAGCGCAGGGGGCATTGCTAGGCTGAGTTTGACCAACTCATGAATGGGCGCTATCGACGTGCCGAATAGATATTGGCAGACTATTGGTCAGGCAGATAATGAGGTTTCTTACGCTCACTTGGACTGTGTGGCTGGGAGAGAGGCAGTGGTATTTAGAGTGTACTAAACCCCAGTGATGATTCAGAGATGAACATTACTGATATATGGACTTATTGAACAGGAGTTGCATACTCATTCATTCATTCATTCATTCACTATCCACTCGGGCTGATGGTGCACAACTATTTGTTACGTGTACCTTCGCAATGGCCAGGATTTCAGTTGGGGTGCACAACTAACCTGAGATCAGGAGTTTACCACATTGAGTCTGACTATCTAAATTTAGGTATGGGATTGGTTTGGATAGAAGTCCCTTGTGATGGACCCCATAGCCTGCGATACTACGTACTATCATCCCGACTTCACAATCCAGCATGGTCATTCCATTCACACCGCATGTTGCAGTACATTCGCAGCATATGACATTTTGGGTTACCTGTGTTTCTGCATTTATATGGCTTAGATACAACATCTGATATTTGACTCTTTATGACTCCTCATTTGTATAGTTGATCTGTATCGCGTATTCTGATATTGTTCTTCATCTGTATAGTTGATCTGTATTGCGTATTCTGATATTGTTCATCATTTGTATAGTTGATCTGTATCGCGCATTCTGATATTACTTGACTCATGGACTTGTCGGTATTTTCGCTTACTCTGATAACATATGATTCATGACCTTGCGCCTATTTCGACATTATATGATTATGACATTGCGTTGAATACTTGACACTTACCTTGTACATACACCTTGTAACGCCCCGTGTTTTCAGGACCCGAGTACACGACCCGTTTCCTAAAAACTCGACTGTTAACCTTAAAGGATGGTCAAATTCAAGTACACATTTTTTTTTTGTTCAGAGTAAGGAGATGAGTGTAGAATGGACAAATTATGCGTAATGGAAAATTTTATTTACATTTGGAATATACAAGAAGCTGCCCATAATGACTTATACAAACCAATGCCCCCATTCTCACAATTACAAAATGAAATACTGTTACATTGAAATAAAGTAAATTACAACACTCTTGGGATGTGAAATCCTGTAGCAACCCTATAAACAGCATTGGCTTGTTCTACACCTGCATCAACTGTTACGGTTTGATAGCGTCAATGGCTATCGCAGTGAGGAGCACCCTCCAAGATTGCACACTCATCATTCATAATCAATATAGAACGTCAATCATAAATTTAAATATATTAAACAGAGAAATTTATAATCATGAGCATGCCTATAAATATTAAGTCAACCAACACAATCTCATCATAAGCAAGATATAATAGCAGTCACAATGCAAGGAAACATGTTCAGATAAGCAAACAATCAAACATACGATTTTCTATTGCGCTTGAAATCACATTGTACGTGAACTCCACAAGATGGCTAGAAAATCGAGAAGCGAACTTCGGCTCCACCCGAAAATCATGGTACAAGTGGAATTCGCAAGGCGAATAGAAAAGCACCCTTTAAACCCCCACTTCATCCAGAGATCATGTCGTACGTGAACTCCGCAAGATGGCTAGAAAATCGCTAAGCTAACTTCGGCTCCACCCGAAAATCAGGGTACTATTGACACCGCAGATGAAGAGACAATCAACATACAAACTCTATACCACCCGGAAATCATGTCGTACGTGAACTCCGCAAGATGGCTAGAAAATCTCTAAGCGAGCTTCAGCTCCACCCGGAAATCCTGGTACGACTGAACTCCGCAAGATGGCTAAGAAACAACGGATGTGTAAATGTAACCAATAAGCCACAAAGAGCACCAATGACACATCCAAGCCACAAAGGGCAAATGTGGACCGTAAGATCACAAGTCCAAGGTAAGTTCCATTCAGTTTATCATTCAAGCACAAGTGGTAGCATATAAATAAATTAATACGTATACAATAAAGGATAACATGTTATCATTGAGCCAGTCATGTATATTACAATTTAAAAGAAACGTTTATCTTCCAACACATGAATTAACTATACCACAAGTTAGCATATTCTATAGTAAAGTAAGAAACTCAGTTAAGGGAATCATGCCATCATCTATATCTAGATTGATGAAATCAAGTGGGAAGATCAAAGGGTGAGTCCTTGTAACGTCTCAAAAAATTCCGTACAAAGACCCGAGTACCACCTCAGGCAGAAATCGCTTAAGATCAAATCCTTTAAAAATTAGACAAAAGTAACTAACTGCTAAACTAGATTAGCTACGAAATTCGTTCGATCCACTTTAAATACGATCTGCAAGACCCAAAACTTGTAGAATCATTGACGCTAGGTTACCCTGAAATCCAGGATCAATCTTATTACCCAGTTGCTCTTGGGAGTACATTGAAACTCCGTATCGGATCTGGACCACACATCGAAAGTCCGAATAATACAAAGTTATAGAATTAGGACCGCCTTACTGGGCTTGACAACCATCTCGGAAATCAAATCCAAATAGTGTTCCGGGCTTATTCGCTTGAGCCCGGAGTGAAGTGTGCGAGAAAACGTGGTTTTCTTTAGAAATTAAATCTAATTTAAGTAATCTGAGACTAGTCGCTTGCGAGCCTGATATTAGCAATCAGACCGTCAGAATCTGACCCAAATACACCCTCGGATCAGGAGAAATTCCATACACATGGCAGTGTACTTGTAGCCCTGATCGAGTTCCGGTGACTGTTGAACTGAAACTGGTCCGCCACGTGTGATCTGGGAACCCGACTGGAATGAAAACTTAACTCGACATAGATCCATAGTCAGGGATCTTAAGTCCGACCTTTCGCTCAAGGGGGGACTCCAGAAGTGCTCCGTTGAGACGGAACAGTCTCCCTTTGGACATAACCTAAGTATACCTCGGCCTTATGACCATTTCCATCAAGTTTAGGCCTATATAAAGACTTTAAACCCTCTCTCATTCACTCCATACGAATTTGAGAAAACCCTAGGAGAGAGAAGAAAGTAAAGAGAGAGAAAGTGTGAGAGAAGTGGGAGGAGATTCCTGTTGCTCTATCCTACTATTCTACATGCCTATCCACCACTACCATATCACTTTTCCGGCGATTCTGATTCCATTTTCGGGTAAGAAAACCTAACCCTAATCAGTTCTCGAGATTCAATTAGTGGAAGTGATGGAATAGCTAACCTATTTCATGCCATAGGTTGCCATTCTACCGTTGATAACGACTTGGTGTTTAGACTGAGTCCGTTACTCACTTCTACGGCATAAGGTGCGGACTATAGATGCTTAGGTTATGGTTTTCAACGCTTTCAATGTCGGATAATGATAGATTCATGATCTGGGTGTTATTTCACATGCAGAATGCGATGTTCATTTTGCGATTCAGTTACGTATGCAAATTATGGCGTATAGTGTATTCTGTATATTTGTAGAAAATACCGTATGCGTATAAAATATGGAAGTGTGTTTACCATGATTAATTACTGTGTGTATATGCTATATATATGTGTGTAATACTTACTCGGCGAAAGGATTCGCCCTAATACATGTTTTGGCTAATATACGTTATGTATGTTTAATAAGTGTAGTCTAAGTGTTTGTGAAAATGCTTATATGAGTAAGTACTTAGATGATAGTGTTTTAGGTAGGTGTTGAGATAGGATTCTCAACTACCTTAGAGATGTATATGATTTCCTCCATGCAAGTTGTTTAGTTTAGTCGCTTACTTATGAAATGTATGTGTTTGTATTTCTTGTTTATATTGTGCTTTATAACATGCTTATTAACCTGCTCGAATTACTTTGTTAATGCTGCTTTGACTACTGCACATGCTTTCTGGTTCCGAATTGAGTGTGATTGAGGCTATGTTATAGTCCAGGCAATCGGTAACAGGCTTGAAGTCGTGGCTGAGATTCATTCGCCACGTTGGACGTGTTTGACAAACCCGAGTCGCGTGTTGGTCGTCGGTAGTGGTTAGGCCACACGAAGTGCTTATGCACTTCATGTCGATCAATACAATGTGCGCTCGTGCTAGTCGAGTTCACCAAATAACCCGATGTGCCCTTGTATGTTCACCATGTATGGACGCTACTGCTTGAACCTAAGGTACCAAACTCACCAGTGAAATCCCGTTTAACCTTGGTACCTCGATCCGCTAAGACTCATGAGCCGGACATGGTGGTATGGGACACCGTGGTCGAGCTGTCGACCTACGCTGGGGCGACGAGCCTCCCCGTAGTGACCAGTGAGCAACCCAGACTCATGAGCCGAATACGGTGGTATGGGACACTATATTCGAGCTGTCGGCCTACACTGATTGGTGACGAGTCATTTGTAGTGACCTCGAGCATACTCTGATTCTACGTGGAGGCGACAACCCTTCCATAGCATCTAGAGTATACACTAGGCCTGTACTGATTTGGCGACGAGCCCTTTGCAGCGACCTAGAACCACATCATCGTATGAGATTTACGAGGACTGACGACCCTATAATGGATCCTTGTTTGGGAATGATATAAGGGAGGTACCTTAGTTTTCCAATCCTGCTATATGAAAAGGACTAATAAGAACTTGGTAATCATATGCATGCACTGCATTACGCGTGCGTTCAGGCGTAGTAGGTCAAGCACTGAGGCAGTGTTGTTCTCGCTGAGGGAGCGTAGGCGAGGGCATACATCATACATTCATATCATTCCTGCATTAACAAGAGTACTTAGAGATGTGTGATTTACTGCTTTATCATTACTGCTTGATTGAATTGATAATATGTTAACATTTACTTTATTGTTCGACTGAGTTGATCACTCATTCCCACGTTACGGGACGGTGTTTTAAACACCAACCAGACTCTGTCTTGATTTCAGATGATGGCGTGACTCCTGAGGCGGAGCCTGACTACTACGATGACCAGGATGAATACTCTTATATGCAGTTCTCCGATGGCTTCGCTTAGGCTATCTGGATTGACGGGGCTACAAGAATTATCATTATAGTTGTATCATTTTGACATTTTGATTTTTGAGATTATGACATGTACAGTGACTCGGTGTGGTATTCATACTCTAGAGACCGATCGTGATCTTTTGACTTATATACGTGTATTTATGTCTTTCGGTCTTCCGCTTGCATTTTACAACTTGATTTGGAGTATGAATTACTGATTTAGTATAATCCCACTCATGATTAATGCACTAACACAGACAACATTGAATCATAAGCATATATGTTGCATAAGTGATGTTTTGGAACTCGGGAGTTGAGTTGCTACTCGACCCTCGATTTTTAGGGCGTTACAGTCCTCACCTTAGATGAATGTCTTCCTCGATTCAGGTTTCTGCTATTAACTAAAGTACGTATGATCGATTACCTAGAATTGTTTCCAACCCAAGAGTTGTATCATGTAGTGTTCTCAAGACTACCAATATGTAAGTTGGCAAGTAAGTTGATAAGGGCCCACCTACGTGTGACTTTGGGCTAGACCTGGCCCAACAATCAAGGCCTGAACTGGGCCTGACCTTGGCCCTATCTGACTGCCTAGTTGTAGTCCAAAATGGGCCCGGTTGTGGCCTGATGTTGCTACCATAGATGGCCCAGATTTTTGGGCTGGACTGGACAAGCTTTTGGCCTAGCACGGCAGCCCGCCCGCTGCCCAAGTGCGGCCCACATGAGATATATCTCAAGTGCGGCCCACCTGTGGTGTTTTCACTCCACTCGTGGCCCATCTGAAGGGCGTTTTGAGCCCAGGTGGAAGCCTGGTTTCCAGCTTGATGCAAGGCCCACTAAACGCTTAATTTCAGTATTTTCTCGGCCCATCTGAGAGCCCCCCCTTTTAGCACAGATTGAAAGTCCAGCTGGGCCTGGTTTCAATCCAGCTCTCGGCCCTGTTTGTGGGATGCCTTTCAGCCCCATCCATGGCCTGGTGAGGGCCCGCTTTCAGTGCTTTGCATGGCTGGATGGTGGCCTATTTCAGCCCATGCCTGGCCTAGTTACTGCGAATAGAGTCTGGCCGAAACTGGGTTCCAATCCAAGCTTAGCTGCAACTCCAACAGGCACGAGTCGTTGGGAGAAGGAAAAATGAAGGGAGACCGTTACCTGGCTGATCTGCATGGCAGCCCACGGCTCTTCTCTCTGTTTTTTTTTTTTTTTTTTTCTTTTTGCCCCTACAGCTGGAAATGTCGAGCAACGCCTGAACCCAGATGGAGTTCAGGTGGACGATGATGAGGCAGCAATGGAAGATTTCCTTCCTTCTCCCAGCTTCTTTCTTCTCCTGCTGCAACGACCGATCAGCACTTGAACCGAGCCAGCGCCTGAGTCGCACTTGACCCGACTGAGATGGGTTGGTGCAGTCGCAACCACCCGACTCTCTTTCTCTCCTCTGTTTTCTTCTTCCTTACTATTTTCTTTTCTCTCTTAGACAGGGGAGACTCGAGCCGTGGCTCGACTGAGTCCGTGACTCGGTGCGGCAATATGCAAACAGTAAGAAGGAAGGGAGAAAGAAAACGGCTCCCTCTCACGTTTTTTTTTTTCCTTCTTCTTTTTCCTTTCTATTTGGGTGGGTTGCCCTAGCGAAAAGAGAGCTTAATAGGGCTCTCCCTCAGTTAGTTTATACGGGATTTGGATGCAACTAATCCAAAGGGTCGGTTGCGTTTTAACGGCTTCAACAGCAAGAAATCTTGATGGCACAATCGATCCTACGCGTATGGCTGAAATCCGGAGCCACATACGGAGTTCTGACGCCATGGCCCACTGAATGATCGTCACAGATCAGACAATGGGGCCCACACAATGGTGGTGGTTTCTTTCAGCTAATGGTGAAGATGATGGGTTCTTCCATGGCATTTTTTCATCGGACGGCTGAGCTTGTGATCAGCGGCGTTCGGACGGTGTGGATTTCCCCTCTGATAACTGTGGGCCCCACAGAATGGATGACGTTTAACGCCACTTGAGAATTCGGCTTTAACAGCGGCAGCGGGAGGAAATCCCAGATTACAGCTAGGGAACGCCCTATTTTTTAGGGCTGGGATTGCACGGTGGTGAATGGCTGAGATGAAGGGAGAGTCCTTCACACGGATTTGTCCAGCTGGAAAGGTAAAGAAACGAATTTTTTCCGTTTTTAGAAATACATGTGTTTGTTAGCCTGACTTGTGGCTGGATTTGTGTGCACATTAGTGCAATCCAACGGGTGGATCAACCATTTTTGTGGTCGTCCGAATCTCCCAAATGAAATGGACGGATTGGATCAATCATATGCCTGATCTTGGTGGGCCGCAACGCTTCGCAAATGGGGCCCGTTTGAATGTCTGACAAGTGGGAAAGCTCTCTGCTCCTTTTCCATTTTTATCGGGTCAAGTCCAATTGACCGGATTTCCCGGACCAGTGCACGGCGGGTGCGCACTTGCTGTGCACATGCACCACGTGAAGTGGGGCCAGCATGAAGACTTTGATGGATCTGCACCGTTCATTCATTTTTCCAGCTCATTTTGGAACCTGATCCAAAGAATGAGGTAGATCCATGGCCTAGGTGGGCCATATCAACTGAAATAAGGCCATTAGGGGTCAATTATCCTCGATTCAATGGCGATCTGGGGTCCACTCTCGCAATTAGGGTCTTTCATCTAACTAATGAGCCGATCAGGGCCACCATCTATTTTAAATTGATAAAGATGGCCCACTATAGTGTTTGTTCTTAAGTTAGTGGGGTGCACTGATGGTAGGGATCATCCCATATGGAGTGGTGAGATCTGTTGATGCTAATTCTAGTTGGGATGTGCTTGTTTTAGGAGGAAAAAAATGGAGGTAGTTCGTTTTGAATTTGAATACAAACTTATTACGGAAGGGTTACTAGCTTAGAGAGTCGTGACTTACTGTAGCATTAAGTGGGGTCCACTTGCGATGAGCTATTGGGAAATCCATTCCCTCCATCGGTTTTGTAGGGTCACGTTAGGGCATAGTTGTGAATATGGAGATGATCGGAAGCTTATCTTGAAAGTTCTCCTAACGGACACCAATATGGACTTGATCTTAATTGACATTCCACGTTCAATGATCCCCAATTTTGAGAAAAATGTGTAGTCAAGATAGGTGAATGGTTGGACGAAACTTGGTAGTTGATCGATGGTGGGAAAAGGCTAGATCTGAAATATCACCTTTTGCGTCAAAAGGAAAGAACTGGCTTCAGCGTTCAATGGTATAGGATCATAGATCAGGGTCCAAACTTTGTACGATGTCGTAGTCATGTGAGGCCAAGGTGTGGTCAAATTTTGAGGTTCGATGGACGGCAGAAAATGGCTAAATCTGAAGATCTAGATTTATAGGGAGTTGATAAGCTCGAAAGGATAACTTCTCCCCTAAAAAAAGGCCTACCAAGGTGGGGTCTCCATACTTCACCCTTGGTCCATGTGATGGGCAATCCAAGTCGTTCTTATGAAGGGAAATATCCAACTACAACTACCCATGAGGTTCATTCACTCAATGGACACCAAATTCAACGGTTAAGGGGTTGATTTGTCGATTAGGTCACTTTTATAATGATTTAAGGGCTGAAATTCGATGTGTATGGTTAATTTATGATATATAGGCATGGTACAAATTTTTACATTAAACGGATAATAGGAACCATGTGATATAGGATTCAGGGGTCTAGGTTAGTGGCATTTTCGTAATTATTGCTGATCTAAGAGTTTCTTGAAATCTAATGGTTCTACTTGGTTCTATGTCCATTTCTAAACAATTCTTACAAAAGGACTTGCATCTAAATAATTATGGTTAAAGAGTTATTCACTGATTTAGTCAAGGGAAGGTACATGTATCAGACTACATGATCAATGGTCGGATGACTTGATTTATGGATGAATATCATTCATAATCGGTCAGATTTATGTTGGAGGATGGATATAGGGTTAGGTTGACTAGATTGGTACCGTACATGTGTACATAATATGCTAAATTTATGGTAACACTCGAGGACTTTCAATACTCGGGTATTGAAAAGTTTGGGGTGTTGCACACCTACACCACCCTCTAAGCTTTCTATAAGCTTATGCACAATAGATGCGTGCAGGTAATGATAAGTTGCAGCAGCGGCGTTGAGCTTGGAGCGTGCAGTTGTCTTCTGGAGTCTTGATTTTTATATATTTTTCCCTTTCAGCATTGTATTCAAAATTTATATTAGTGGATATATGATGATGTTGTTGCCTTTGTGATTTGGGTATACTTGTGGTTATGCTTATTATGAGTTAAATGTACATTGAAAAATCCTCCTTGTAGGATCCCAGGATCGAAATTTGGCGTATGGACACTAGGAGCCGAAAATGGGGTATGATGGAGGCTGTCGGCACCGGATTCGGCGATCGGGATTCTAACGAATCCGATTTTCGAATTTGGAGCGCGATAGATTGGCTTGTGAAGTAAATTAAAACCCAAGTACCACTTTTATAAGCTGATCATTCAATGGTAAAGGCGCTGATTCTGAAGGGTCGCACTAATTCCAAACAGTTGCGCAGATTCCGAAGGGTCGCGTTATTTCCCAATGGATTATGGGGAAGTGGCGACATTAATGCAATTTCCTGAAAAATGTCGCTGAGTGTGAAGGGTCGCGCTGAATCCGAAGGGAATGGTCGTGGATATGACAAAAAATGGCTCGTAGTTGTCATCTACAATGGATCGTGGTTGGGAACCATGACCCAGTGTGTATGACAACAATAAGGTGGAACACACCATAGGAAATCAGCTTACAACCACGACCCTTGTAACGTAACAACCACGACCCACATAACATGACAACCATGACCCATATAACATAACAACCACGACCCATATAACGTAACAACAAAGATTCATATAACATGACAACCACGATCATAATTACAATACAATACGAAGAACAGTTATCTTCAACGGGCACCCAGGGAGGTGGAAAACTCTATTGAGATGGTCCATATAACATGGGTCGTGGTTGTCATGTTATATTGGTCGTGGTTCTCGTGTTGTATGGGTCGCTGTTGCCATTCTGTTTTCCTCCGATCCATGATCCAGTGTTGGATGACAACCATGATCCAACGTGGATAAAAACCATGATCCAATGTGCATGTGAACCACGATCACACGACAGGGTCATTGTTGTCATACACACTGGGTCGTGGTTCCCAACCATGATCTATTGTGGATTACAACCACGACCCCTTGTTCGTCATATCCACGACCACAGGCTTTTTTAGGAAATCAAATTAATGTCACTACTTCCCGTAATCTCTTGGGAATCAGCGCAGCCCTTGGGAATCCACGTGACTGTCCAGAATCAGCGCGACCCTTCGGAATCAGCGCCTTGACCATTGAATGACCAGACTATAAAAGTGATACTTGGGTTTCAAATTACTTCCACGAGCCAAACCGAACCATTGGACCCTTAATAGAATGATATATGGGTCGTTGTTGTCGTGTTATATGGGTCGTGGTATACGTGAAGCATTGGTCGTAGTTGATATGGGTCGTTGTTGTCATGTTTAATCGATCGTGGTTGTCTTTGAGGTTGGATCGTTATTGATAACCACGACCCGTTGTTAAGTTCACGATTTCCTCTGTGGTTGTGGTTCAAATGCACAATGGATCGTGGTTAACATGCACCAAGGTTCATTAATCAATAAGTATATTACAGTTCATAGTACATTATCACAAATAATAAAATATTAAAAAACCAAAATAAGAAGTCATCATCAGCCTCGTGGCTCAGCCTGCATGGATGAAAGTGCATCGACGCCGATTGTGGCCTATTCGTTTGCATCTCGAGCATCTGGGTGCTAGCCTATCTTCTCCCTAGGATGTAATTCGAACCTTTTTCGGTCTTCCAACAGATCTTCTCGTTTCTAGAGGCTTCATATTCTTACATAAAACCTTCAATTTGTATATAATGTTCAATTGTGCCTTGTCAAGCACTAGGTAAACTGACTTTTGGTATGTTTTACGATATGTTTCATTGAAGTAGTATGGAGAGCAGTATTTGTACATATCATGCTGATACTTATCACAACCTGCTATCACATGAACACAAGGCAGCAACATTTTTCCAAACTCACTGCACGTACACTTCATTTCTCTTAGTTTCACTACATCGGTCATTCTCTATGCGGTCACTTGGAACTCATCTACTGAAATCGCGATACATTTTGTCTTTCGCACTTCCGAGTGATAAAGTTCGGACAATCTTTTTCCTGCCCAAGGAGTCAAAATTCCCTTGCAAGCTAAGGCCTCGTCTCGTCGGCGAAGGAAGAAGTTTTGAATTTTATTCCTTATTAATTCAAGAAGTTTCATGACGGGGTACTCTCGTACATCTACGAACAATGCATTCATGCTTTCAACGATGTTGGTGGTTACAATGTTATACCTCATGCCAAGAAAGAAAACCGATGCCCATCTTTCCTTTTCTATACCATTAAGGAACTGATATGTTGTGGGATTCAACATTTGAATGCATCGCATCATCTCCCAAAACGTGGATGTCCCGTATGTCTTAACAACACCCCAAAAGTATTCCCTCATAGAATCATCCGAACATGCCTTCTTCATGATTCCAAGAATATGATGAGCACAATATCCATGGATCGCATATGGAAAAATGTTAGGGACTTCACTGACCAACCCTTTGTGACGATCTGACACTACAACTAATCCTAGAAGAATCTCGATTGATTTAGATAATATCCTAAGGAACCACCTCCAACTACTATTGTTCTCGAATTCTCTGATCCCATATGCCATAGGAAGGATGTGATTATTTCCATCCAATGCAGTATCCATGAAAAGAACACCATTGTACCTTCTTGTCAAATGTGCGCATCAACACACAAGACCCTCCGGATATGCAATTGTAGGCTTCTAATGCATTTTCCAATTGCAATAAAGCATTGTTCAAAACTTTTTATTTCATCATTCACCTGTAACTCCGTCACAGTCCCGAAATTGGTCTTTCTCAACTCGTGAAGATAAACCGGAAGCTCATTATAAGAAACCTCATAAGATCTCAAGACTTGTTCCGTTGCAATCTCTTTACCTTTCCAAGCTTTCTTGCAGTTGATCTCAACCTCGTACATCTCATTCATACGATATTGAATTTCTTTTGGCGTGCAAGTCAGTCCCGAAGTCATATGACCAACGCCAAATTCACTATTTATCAAACTGGTGGCTTGGCGATGGTATCTTCCGTTCCTCTTCGAGGTTACTATATCACGACCGTCATCCACGATCGTTGACTCAAGGTGGTGTATCACCTCAAACGATATGCTACATGTATGCTTCGAGTTGTAAGTCTTTATCTTGAACATCCCTGTACTGTCCAACTTTGAAGCATGCATCCTCCAACTACAATTTTCTATAATGCACCTAATCGTATATCTTAATTAGCTTGGTAGACTTGAAGACCATATACTGGAACTTGTGGCGCATCGCATATTTACATAGAAAATGTTGTAATCGACCTTTATCCTTGAACACTTGCCCGACAGATATTTCGATTGGATCTTCCACAAATTCTGGATATCCTTGATGATCTGAATTGACAAAAGCTTTATCAGATGGAGCGAAGAAAGTATACAATGATATAGGAATATCTCCATTTTCTTCATACACTGGTATGGGTAAATTTAAGTTTATAGGCTGCGGATTGACCTGCACAGATGGATCAACAGACGCATCATTCTCTAGATCATGATATGTATCGTTATATGAAGGGCCGCTTATATCGCAATTGTCGACTCCTCAATTGTAATATCTATCATTACTTGAAGGGCTAGGTATATCGTAGTCATTATTGCCTAGATCATGATATGTATCGTTCCATGAAGGACCGCTTATATCGTAATCGTCGACTCCTCGATTGTGATATCTATCATTACTTGAAAGGCCAGGTATATCGAAATCATCGACTATCCGATCATTGCTTGCAGGCTGCAAACAAGGAGACGATAGGTTCGAATGTAAGGTATAATCTATGTTGTTATCCTCAACGAAAGGACAATGCCTCACTTTCTCTACATACAATGGTATTTGTGTTGAAAGAGACTGTCCACAAAATAACATATATGCCTCAAGATCTTCATCATCTTTGCTTATATGTGGGCGGAGGAATCCATGTAATGCATCACCGTACACAACTTTAATTATCAAATCGAATTCATCTGATGTAGTCTTCGTAATCCGATTTATTTTATTTAGGAGCTGTTGATATGTAATATCATCACTCACAACAAATCCCTTTGAGTCTCCACCATCGTAAGTAAACACTCCCTTGTCATATACACTCTCTCCATTATAATAGCATAATATAGGCCTATGACCTATACTCTTCCAATATTGGTTAATCTACGAAAAAATTGAATGTACAACTTGTCAGGAATGCAGGATACTAGTTGTTATCTTAAATGGGTCGTGGTTATCATCCATGTTGGTTCATGGTTGTCATCCACATTGGGTCGTAGTTGTCAGCTGATATGGGTCGTGGTTCTCATGTTACATGGGTCATGGTTGTATGGAATATGGATCATGGTTGGCAACCACATTCTACGACCCATATACAATAACGATCCATTATTCATCAAAACCACGATCCAAGTGGAATACAACCACGATCCAATGTGCATGTGAGTCATGTTCACATGACAAGGTCGTGGTTGTCATACACACTGGGTGGTGGTTCACAACCATGATCCATTGTGAATGACAACAATGACTCATTGTTCGTTATATCCATGACCCATTCGGTAATAGTGTCACATTCTTTTTCAGGAAATCGCATTCATTTCGCTATTTCCCCGTAATCCCGAAAAACGGTCTTCCGAACATTGGAAAACCACTAGTCGCACGACATCCTAATCACATTAACCATGACCCAGAATCCTTATTGCACATCCCAACTCGTTTGGGTCGTGGTTGCCATGTTATATGGGTCATGGTTTTTATGTAGGACAGGTCATGGTTGTCAGCTGATATGGGCCATGGTTGTCACGGAATATGGATCGTGGTTGGCAACCACATTCTACGACCCATATACAACAACGATCCATTATTCATCAAAACCACGATCCAAGTGGAATACAACCACGATCCAATGTACATGTGAACCACGATCACACGACAAGGTTATAAGGCCTATATCCTAGTCCGTACTATTCCGTAGACACCTGCGATCCTTCCCGACGAGCAACCAACGACCTATAATCGACGTTTGTGCGTGACTTTAAGTTGTATCCTGTAGATTTGAGTCGACTTAATCCGAAACTTGTACCATTGCGACCACACCATCGCCGCGGGTTCCGACGCCGCGTCTTACACACCGATCCGATAACCCTGGCTAGGAGATGTGGGCCCACGTTTATTTCAAAGAAACACCGCGTGTTTGCAATCCCAAGTGAATTTCTACATCATGTCTCATCAATCAATCAAAGTACACAACTCATGCTTTCTTTCTCCCCAAGTCAAGCAACTTACCAAGTCAACTCTCAAGTTAAGTACAACTATCACCTCACATCCATCACCTCTCTTACAACCACCATTTCTCTCTCTCTTTCTCCTCACAAAATTCCAAGCAACAAAGTGGTGGACGTCCAAGCAATTCCAATAGAGAAAAGTGTTGTGTGTGGCTCACTTCCTCTCCCTAGATCTACCATCCTAGCCCTTCATTTCTCATCATCTTCCATCAAAGAGGGACACAAGGAAATCAGTGTTCCATCGGACCAAGAAGATCGAACGGTGGGTGCTTCTATAGGCTTAAATTTCATTCTTTTGATGATGGGCCAAGCGGGGCCTACCGATTGATGGTATGGATCTCACTTTGGACCCTAGATGTGGCCGATCGCCCACTATGATTCTCATGATCATCCCATGATAGGGCTAATCTCCATAGACCCCATCATGATGTTTACTTTCTTAGTTAAATGAGGGTCATCTAGACCTTCCATTTTGGTAGAGAAGGAATCTCCACCGTTGATTTCAATTTTGGTGGGCCCACATGTATTGGGACCCACTTGATGTATGATTGAATGCATGGAAGGGAGAGCCCATAGTGTCGGGGTCCCTCCATTGCACATGTCTCCTTCTTTATCTCTCTCTCCCTTTCTCTTTCATTTTTTGTTGTGTGTGACGATGTGGCCATGTCGCCCATGCGAATGTACCCCACTTGATGTATGTCTTATCTTGTAACGCCTTGAAATTCGGGGGTCGAGCAGGAGCTCAACTCCCGAGTTCCAACGCATCACTTATGCAATATAGATAATGATGATTAAATGTTATTTGTATTAGCACATTAAACATGAATGAGATTAAGCTAAAACAACATATTATACTCCAGAGACGATTAATTTAAGCGAGCGGAAGATTGTGATAGATATATGAAACATATAAGTAATCGTAGGTCTCTTGAGTATGATCATGTTACCAGGTCAATAAATACATGTAAATTCTCCAAAATATACAAAACGGTAATGTGTAATGTCATATAGTCCAAAACCCTATAGCCCCAACAGCACAACTCCAGGTCTACATAGACCCGCCAGAGAGTAGCATATAGGAGAACTCCTCCTCGTCATCGTAATAGTCCGACTCTGCCTCATAAGCATCGCCATCACCTGCAGCTAAGATAGAGTCTGGTTGGTGTTTAAGCACCGTCCCAAAACGTGGGAGTGAGTAATCAACTTAGTGGAATTATAAAACAAAGGTTAACATGTTATCAATTCAGTCAAGCAGTAATGATAAAGCAGTACAACGATCAGGTCCTGAGTACTCTTATTAATAAAAGGATGGTATGTAATAATGATGCATGACCTCATCTGCACTCCCTCTGCGATCTTCCTCTTATAGTTGCGGCATGCACCCCTTCCTCTGTGCTCAACTCAAATGCCAAAGGCACATGCAAATGCGGTGCATGTGCGTGATTACCGAGTTCTTATTAGACCTTTTCATACAGCAGGATTGGAAAGCTAAGGTACCTCTCTTATATCATTTCCCAAACAATAATCCATTCTAGGGTCGTCAGTCCTGGCTAGTCTCATACAATGTTACGGTTCCAGGTCGCTACAAAGGGCTCATCACCTCAATACAGGCCTAACTTATACTCTAGTTGCTACGGAAAGGCTCGTCGCCTCACCACAGTCAAAGAGTATGCTCGAGGTCACTACTAATGACTCGTCACCTATTCGTAGGCCGATAGCTCGAATACAGTGTCCCATACCACCGTATTCGGCTCACGAGCTTATGTTGCTCACTGGTCACTACGGGTGGGCTCGTCCCTCGACGTAGGCCGACAGCTCGACCACATTTCCCATACCACCATGTCCGGCTCATGAGTCTTAGCGGATCGAGGTACCAAGGTTAACGGGGTTTGCACTGGTAAGTTGGTACCTTAGATTCAAACAATAGCGTCCATACATGGTGAAAATACATTAGGCCAATCGGGTTACTTGACAAGTTCGACTAGTTCGAGCGCACGTAGACTTAATCGACATGGAGTGCATAAGCATTCCATGTGGCCTAACCACTGTCGTCAATCGACATACGACTCGGATTCGTCGAATGCATCTGTTGTGGCTAAAACAGTTCAGCCACTGGTCGTAAATCATTACCGATTGCCTGGACTACAACGTAGCCCCAAACACACCGCAAAACAATAATACTCACATGTGATAATCATGGACAGCATGTGACAATCAAATCTAAATATAAATTCTATTTGAGCATTTCAATAAACACATGCTACACATGTCGATCATACACAGGCAATTCATCAGTAAGTGACATAGAAGTAAGATAGTCTACACAAAGGAAATTGTAACTATGTATGAGGGGATTGAGAATCCTATCTCAACGCCTTCATTACATACACCACATCAAGCATTTTCTCATTCAAGTAATTTATCAAACACTTAAACTACACATAATACATACATGTAATAATTCAGTTAAAACGCATATTATAGCAAATCCTTTCACAAAGAACTTGCCACGCATATAATAATCATGTATTCGCAATCAATAATCATGGCAAGCAAAAATCATAATTCCATATTCATACAAACATTTCAACAAACATATGGAATGCATATATTTCGACATAGTTCATGTACATGTGTAATATACGGGAAACATTGTATCTAAGCATATGTGATAGCAATCAAGTCAGTCATAAATCATTACTGACATTGAAAGCCTTGAAAACTATAACCTAAACATTTATATTCCGCACCTTTCATTGGTAGACTCGTAACGAACTCAATTTAAACATTAAGTCTTTGTGTATGGCACAACGACAACCTACAGTATGAAATAGGTTAGCTATTTCATCACTTACACTATTTGAAACCCTAAAACAGATTAGAGTTAGGTTTTCCTTACCTAAGAACGGCGTCGGAATCACTGGAATAGCGATACGAAAGTGACAGTTAGGTACGTGGAGCGGCAGGATTGAATCCCATGAACAAACACCAACTCCCTCCCCCACTTTCTCTTTCTCTCATTTTCTTTCTTCTCTCTTCTCTCTCTAGGGTTTGCAAATTCGTATGTGAAGGGAGTGAGAGGGTTTAAGGCCCTTATATAGACCCAGAAGTGATGGGAATGGCCCCAGGGCCATGGTATACTTAGGTTATAGCCAAAAGCCGTCTGTTTTGGCTCAACGGAGCACTTCTGGAGGCCACTTTTCTGCATGCGGTTGGACTTAAGCTCCCTGGCCTTGGATCTAGGTCGAGTTAAGTTTTCGGTCCGATCGAATTTACAGATCGACCGTGGCAGACCAGTTTCAGTTCAACGGTCACCGGAATTCGATCAGGGCCACAAGTACACTAACATGTATTGGAAGCTTTCCTTGATCCGAGGGTGTATTTCGGTCAGATTCCGATAGTCTAAATCCTTATATTTGTCCTACAAGTGAACGACTCAATTCACTTAAATCTGAGTTTAATTTCTAAAGGTATTCGCGTTTCTCACACACACTTCTCTCCAGGCTCAAGTTGTGCGTTTTTGGATACTATCTGGATTTGATTTTCGAGATGGTTGTCAAGCCCAGTAAAGCGGTCATAAGCGTATAGTTTCGTTGTCAACAAACTTTCGACGCGTGGTCCAGGTACGATACGAAGTTTCAAGGTGCTCCCGAGAGCAACCGAGTTTAGAGATTGTTCCTACGTTTCAGGGTAATGTAGCGTTAATGATTCTACTTGTTTTGGGTCTTACGGATCATATTTAAAGTAATTAGTGCTAATTTCACAGGTAATCTAGTTTAGCACTTAGTTAATTTCGTTAATTTCTAAAGGATTTGGTCCTGAGTGATTTCTGCCTGAGGTGGTACTCGGGTCTTTGTACGAATTTTTTCAAGACGTTACATATCTACACCATCTAGCCATTTGGTGGCCCACTTGAGCAGGGCCCACCTTAAACATGTGTTATGCCCAAACCGTCCAGCGTCCAGGGACGCTGGACGTGAACTAAAACAAAAATATTAGCTTGATTCAATAAGCATTGGGGTGGGCTGTCTATGTAGGCCCCACCTTGATGTATGGCTTTAATCCACACTGTCCATCCTATTTTCCAAGTCATTTTAGGCGTTGAGCCAAAAAATGAAGCTAATCCGATTTTATAGCGGGCCATAGCATCGAAAATAGTGATTTTTTCCGTTTAAATCAATTAGGGCCCACCTTGGTGTTTCTACCCGCCAAAACACGTTGAATATTGGGCTCATTTAGACTGTCTTGAGCCATAGAATCCAATGGTTGGGTTGGATTCTCCGGATGCGGGCCGTACCACGGAAAAACCAAAGAAAAACAAAAATAAAATAAAATAAAATAATAAGCATGCAGCAGGGCTGCTGCTGCTGACGTCCAGAGGACGCTGCAGCAACGTCCTCTGCTGCTGCGTTAAGCATGGGCAGGGACCGTGAGTCCCAATCGTAGGCCCCACGTGATGTGCGTTGAACATCACACCGTGCATTTGGTGGGCCCCTTTTTTTTGCTGTGAGCCCCACCCCAAAAATCAGCCGTATGTGGACTCAGGTGGCCCACGTCATAGGAAACAGTGGGATTGAACGACTACCATTGAAACCCTATTTGGGTTCACAGAAGCTTTGGATTATTATGAAATTTGTCTTTCCTCTTCATCCGGGTCTGTGTGACCTTCTCAACAGATTGGGTGGAAATAAACATTATGGTGGACCCCACGTGGGACCCACTGATGTATGTGTTCCACACCTTTCATCAGTGTGACCCCCACCATGATGCATGTGTTGCATCTAAATTGTCCAACCCTTTGGCAAGTTCGTCTTAAGGCTTGAGGCTAAAAATAAGACAGATCTAGGATCAAGTGGACCACATTCAGAAAACAGTGGGTTTGAACGTCGACCATTAAATCCCTTGGGCTACCAAGTTTGGACCAATATGATATTTGTTTTTCCTCTAACTCTAGGTCTTTTGTGGCCTTATGAATAAGTTGGATGGGAAATAAACCCTATGATGGGGCCCACTAGAATTTAACCATGGAAATGATTATCAACACGGTTAAATATGGTACGGTCCAGTTGACCTTTTGATATATAGTTCATTTTTATATAATATTCTATATGGATCTCTAAAAATAGATGAATTGTGCTTGGCCCATTTGACTTGGCCCATTCAACTCAGCCCATTCGACTTGGCCCATTCAACTCAGCCCATTCGACTTGACGCAGTTGATTCGGCCCATTTGATTAGGCCTGATGTGATATATAAGGGCCGTTGTTGAGGCCCACCTGGATGTGATGTATGAGGCCCGTGTGATGCGGCCCGTTTGATATGTTTAAGACCCATGTGTTGAGGCCCAACGGGATGTGTATAAGGTCCATTGCTACGTGTGATTCCACCATGGTTTATGTATTGATATTTATGGCAGACTATGCCTTGGGAGCAATGATGGTTTGACGTCCACATTGTAAGTACAATGTTGGTTAAATGTCCTCATTGTAACTCTCTTTAGGGCCCATTGATAGGCCCCTACTTGTTGTATGTAAGCCGTCTAGGCCCATCTTCGTTGTGAGGATAGTTCATCACCTTATAATATGCTTAGTGTAACTCCATGACTCATGCCCATGCGCATCATATGTATGCTTGATATGAGTAGTGACTGATCATAGTATATGCCATTGGGCAGACTATTCATGGGACTTACTGATAAGAGTTACCCACATGAGCGCGTGGTACGCGCGAGATTGTTGCACGACTAGACGGTGTGACTCATGCATCTGCATATGTGTGACATGATCATTGTACGCCCTGGTGATATCAGGGTCGTCGCCTCCACGGGCATGTAGTGGATGGCTAGATGGGACACCGGAAATGCTTGGTTCAAAAATCTGGGTACTTTGGATGTCCCTAGGTGAAAGTCTCTAAACCTCCAAGGCCAAGAGACGCCCTAACGTCTAGACTGAGTGGATACATGAGCGCCCAAGTGCCGAATACCAGTAGGCCGCATCTCCCACTGTATCGTGGTCGGTTGGGATGGGGTGTGGCCTTATCCGCCCGAGTGAGGGGGCTGTAAGCTAGGCTGAGTTTGACCAGCTCAGAAATGGGTCCGCTATCAAAGAGCCGGGTAGGTATTAGCAGACTACTGGTCAGGCGGATAGTGTGGTATCTTCCACCGGCTGGATTGTGTGGCTAGGGAGGCGGCAGTCAGAGTGGTGTGTACTAGACCCCGGTGATGATCCCAGAGAGGAACCGTACTGATATGTGGATTTATTGAGCATGACTTGCATACTCATTCATTCATTCATTCACTATCCACTTAGGCTGGTGGTGCATAACTATTTGTTACGTGTACTTTTGCCTGGCTAGGATTTCGGTTGGGCGCGCAACTAACCTGAGATGAGGAGTTTACCACATTATGTTTGACTATCCAAATTTAGGTATGGGACTGGTTTAGATAGAATTCCCTTGTGATGGACCCCATAACCTACAATACTACGTACTATTATCCCGACTTCACTCCAGCTTGGTCATTTCATTCGCATCGCATATTGTATTTCATCCACGGCATATGACATTTTAGATTGCTACGCTTCTACACTTATATGGCTTAGACAGACTTGGCAGGATCTACATATTGTATTGTATCCGCAGTATATGATATTTGGCTCATTATGGTCTGCATTGAGTACTTTGATATTATATGACTAAAGGACTTACCAATATATTTCCATTTATTCTGATATTGTATGATTCATGATCTTGTCAGTATTTTCGCTTATTCCGATGATGTATGATTTATGAGTTTTATTGTATACTTGACACTTATCTTACACACACTTTCACTACCCTCTAAGCTTTCTATAAGCTTATGCACGATAGATGCGTGCAGGTGGCGTTAAGTCGCATCAGTGTTGAGCTTGGAGCATGCAACGGACTTCTGAAGCTTTGATTTTATTTAACATATGTATTTCCCTTTCATCATTGTATTCAAGTTTATATTAGTGGATATGTGATGATGATGTTGCCTTTGTGATTTGGGTAAACTTGTGGTTATGCTTATTACGAGACAAATATACGTTGAAAAATCCTCCTTGTAAGATCCCAGGATCGGAATCTGGCATATGCGCACTGGGAGTCGAGAATGGGGTACTATGGAGGTTGTCGTTACCGGATTCGGCGATCGAAAATTTTGTGAGCCCGATTTCCGGGTTTGGGGCATGACAAGGGTCGTGGTTGTCATACACACTGGGTGGTGGTTCCCAACCACGATCCACTGTGGATGACAACAACGACCCATTGTTCATCATATCCACGACCCATTCGGTAATAGCGTCACATTCTTTTTCAGGAGATCGCATTCATTTCGCTATTTCCCCGTAATCCTGAAAATGGTAGTCCTAACATTGGAAAACCAATAGTCGCATGACATCCTAATCACATTAACCACTTGTTCACTGACCTATAAAAGTGGTACTTGGGTTTCAAATTACTTTCACAAGCCAATCCGAACCAGAATCCTTATTGCAACACCGTCAGTATTCATGGATTTCTTTGCTCTTTCAATCAAAATAATGGAGGAGATATTCGCAGAAGGCATCGAGTCCTTCTCGCGTTCTTCCTTTATGGGTGATCCAGGGATGTTGTCAATCTTCCTGAAGATCAATGACCTCCATAGGAAATTCTGAAGACAATTTCAGAACTCCGGAAACTTGGAGATAATTTCTTTGAGACGGACAGAGATATCGAGCGGTGTTGTTCCGCTTGGTCTCACGAGCAGGACTTTAACGAGAAAATGCTGCACTGGATCGAGAGGTACAATGCGACAAAGGAAGCGAAAAATGAGGCTGCTAAAAGATTTGAAGACATCAAATTGGCCCACTTGTAGCTCCC